>JAJMSE010000066.1:0-60738 GCA_030558305.1 Pichia phayaonensis
TTTATAAGGGGTGATAGTTCTCCAGTTATATGTATTTTTGTATTTTCTATAGCTTATTTAATTACCGATTTATCTAATCAATATGGACCCAATTCTCAGAGTTAATGCATTACAACAATAACCGTATATTGGTAAATTGTATCCTAGTTCGTTTTCTTACAGAGATTCAATGGCTAGTTTTCTATTAAGCAAGTGCGGAAAACTTATTTACACTTTCGTTAAAGGCAATTTGTCCGAGTGGTTAAGGAGAAAGATTAGAAATCTTTTGGGCTTTGCCCGCGCAGGTTCGAATCCTGCAGTTGTCGTTTACGCAGAATTTTTTTGCTATTTTTTTTGTTAATTTTTATTTTACCATTTACACTGTGATTATTATCTATTGAAATAAACTAATTTCTTCGTACTTAACAGATTTATTTTTTTTAAAACATATTTAACCACTTATTCGATTATATATTTGCATATTATTCACCTAATAAACTCCTAAATTAATATTGATGCGTTAACTACAACGACTAAACCAATTTAGTTTGTGATCGAAATCATATTTCGATCACATTAAAAAGAAATTGTAGCTCAAATGAAACTGCTTTGCATTATGTTTTAGTAAATTATCTGCTCGAAACGCATTTGAACTTCTTCATTAAATAAGCAAGTCCAAGCATGCACAAGTGCAAGGACATGGTAATGCACATTAAACTAGTGTTCAATAAATGATAAAAGTCATCGTTACTCTAACTATTCTACGTATTAAAGTATGTAATATTAGGGAATGCCTTGAAATAATGAATTTCTAAAAATATTAATACTCAAGCTGCGGCAACCTAATCCGTTGATTTAAAAAATTTATTGAATCGTATCTTAAGATCACTTAAATTTAGATCTGAAGGGTGCAAAATTTGTGCCCAAATTGTAATTAGAATTCCATTTGGAAATAGTATAAAACAGTTAATATAATTTTATTAAAAGGTTCATTGCACCAACTTGTTCCTTTTTAACTGATAATAATTGGATTTCATTATGAAAACCAATTATTCAAAAAAAGTAAACATTATACAATTCCACGATATGTGCTGTCTGACGGAATCAATAAATGTTAAAGAAAGTTTCAAGGCTGAAAGAGGACATATGTAGCGATCAAAGAAGTTAAGAACTTTTCAAAATTTCAAAATTTACTATGAAATTTTGTATCTATAGTTTTTATTTCTCTTTATTTTTGAACAGATTTTATTGGGTAAAACAGTTTTAGATCAATCAATAAGATATACTATTGAAACTTTACTATGTGTTTATTATTAATTTTCAAACAAATAAAATTGCAATTAAACTTTTTCAATTTTCTTCAAAAGTATGAAAGGTCTGCTACCGCAAATCTAAATTGTGAGCATATCATTTTGACAATGAGTAAGGACATACTGATACTTTATATAGTTATTGTTCTATTGTTCCTATGAAAATAAAAAACGTCTTTAGCATTCCAATTTTTTCTCTTTTTTTAATAATTATTCAACACTTTGTATACAAGTGTTGAATATTTTATTAAACAAGTTACCTATCATTTCAAACAATTGCGTATAGGTTATCGAATTGATAAAAGAGAGCCAGAACTTTTTTTCAAAAAAAAAATTATATAAGAAATTACAAAAATTTAATAGTTGAAAGAAACTAGTAATCGAGTTAGATTAAAGAAAATAGAGGTTTCCAAATGAAAATAACAAAGTAATGCATCCCAAAGTAAAAGTTTCAAGCTAAGATTTCCATTACCGATTTGCGACAAAATAATTGTTTTTAAATAAGCGAAATTTTACTTTTTGTGTTTTTCCAGACGGGTAAAAATATTTTTTACACACAAAAAAAATATGTAGGTAAAAATTTTATAATATTTAATCTCTTAAGGAATAAGGAAAAATAATTTCATTCTGAAAAGTATCCTGATAATTGAAAATGTTGGATTGTTTGCATGCATCACATAACATGAGTATATAGACTTCTATTTTAAGTAAATTTTGTATATTATAATTTCTACATTATTGCATGAAAATATTTTAATTTTTGTTGAATCCAAAACATTAGATTAAAAGCTTTATTACTATTCATAAAATCCAATGAATTAACCTCATTTAGTTGCTATAATTTTTCAATCTACGTGTTAAAATTTAGAACTAATGTACCAAAAATATATAATTAATGTCAGAAGTTGTAGGGCATTACAAAATCCCATAAAACCCTTTATTTACAAGATATAAAACTATTACACTGTTAGAAAAGAAAAAAATATCTAAAATCATTTCAACGATGTCGTAGTATTTTAAATGAAGAATAAACACATGTCTTCGCTAGACTATAATTCAATATCCAGGCATACTTAATTGCGTCGTATTAAGTCTTTAGCATTCTAAAAAATTATTAAACAGTTGTATCGGTGTATCATACCAATATAGCTACAATAATTAAAATGAGCCAAGCACGGGTTAGCAAATAGTATATCAGCAAACAAAAAATAACTGCTCGCACTCAGAGTCGAACTGAGGATCGCTACATTACTAGTGTAGCGCCTTACCAACTTGGCCATACGAGCTGTTGTTGAATTGTAAACAATGCTGCATTCCTTACCTAAAAGTTTATAATATTTAGAAACAAAATTAGTTAACAGGAATTATAGAAATAGGTACTGGATTACAAAATTAAATAAATAAATTAATAGTGGGAAATGTTGTAAGTTTCGGATTATCAAATTGGATTTCATATTAACAATTTTTTAGCTTGTATGCTTTTCTTAATAATAAAAATTATTTTATCATACAAATAGTTAATTGTTGTCTCCTATTTATAGTTGTTATTTGTTGAAAGGAATGCCGTACTGATAACAGACCGGCCGATCACAAATGGACCAATAAACAGATAATAACTTATCTGTTATCTGTTATCTGTTATTTGTGATC
Organism: Pichia phayaonensis; assembly: GCA_030558305.1. Classification (NCBI taxonomy): domain Eukaryota; kingdom Fungi; phylum Ascomycota; class Pichiomycetes; order Pichiales; family Pichiaceae; genus Pichia; species Pichia phayaonensis. Next base: position 2,940 of record JAJMSE010000066.1, read on the forward strand.
GGCTATCTCCTATCTGTTATCTGTTATCAGACATATCGTATCTATTCCTTTATATAATTATTACACATTAGATTAGTATTTATAAGGGGTGATAGTTCTCCAGTTATATGTATTTTTGTATTTTCTATAGCTTATTTAATTACCGATTTATCTAATCAATATGGACCCAATTCTCAGAGTTAATGCATTACAACATTATTTTATTCTTTAATTAACTAATTTGATTAAATTCCTTTCAATTTTTTACTTTTTTATGTAATCAGGGGCTGACAAAGAAAACGCGTTGCTTTCATTTTCAACAAGAGCGCAAGTGGTTTAGTGGTAAAATTCAACGTTGCCATCGTTGAGCCCCTGGTTCGATTCCGGGCTTGCGCAGCTATCCGAGATAGTTTAGTGGCTAGAATTTCCGCTTGTCACGCGGGAGACCGGGGTTCAATTCCCCGTCTCGGAGTTTCTTTTTTGTTTCTTTTACATATATATGTGTTTTTGTTATGAGGACTTTGAATTGTTCGGTAATTTAGGCAATGAACATATACATAAGCTAAAATTTTTATTGTTTTATAGTTATATAACTATATGATATGTAGGTGAGAGTATAAAATAAAAATATCACACACATTGAGGTTAGTAAACCCAGTTTAATAAAATCAATCCAGTTAAAATTTTGTTTTAATTTATGAATAAACATTTGTGTTGTTTCAGGTTCTGAAATGCTTACATAATGCTTTTCTCCCCGATAACAGTTTGCCAAAAGAATAAAGGTATTAATAACAGCAAGTAGAACAAAACATGCAATGTCAATGTATGGTTTTGTTATATAACATATGTTAGTTGAAAAATCAATACTTTCTCCTTTTGACTTAAATACATCATTTCCAAATTTCCAATCCTTAGCAAGTTCAATTGGCTTGTCATATAAGGTGAGTAATTCAACTGCTGGTTTGCTAATACCCATTGCCATGGACATACTTTTAACAACAATACCGACAGTTTTATGATCACCGTTATAATCATCTTTGAATGAATATACCATCTCACAGTAATCATGATCATCACCTGAAAATAACATGGCAGGTTTAATACTATTCAAAACTTCAAGGGATATTTGTGAATCAATAACAGTTTGATATTGGTAACCTTTAGCTATTGGAAATGCTTTATTACTTTCACGCATTTTACCACATGTTTGCTTATTTGGATCCCTCCATAATGGCACATGCGTAAATAACAATCTTGTCTTTGTTGTCACTTTATCACTCAATTCTTTTAAAAATGATTTACTCGATTTACTAATTATTGGATTATCCGTATTTGATAATGTTTGTGTGTTAAATAATATCAATTCATGATTTTTCTTTTCGATAATTTTATTTGTATGGCCAAAATGTTTCTCAAATCTATCAAGTGAATGCTCTGTTACACCATTCTCCCATCCAATGTCATGATTACCTGGGATGTTTGTGAAAACTTCAATATTTTTCTCTTTTATCGGTTTAATAAATAAGTCAGTGAATCTAGTGAATTCATTTTCATAGTAATCATCTGGAGATTCTCTTCCATTATCGAGTAAATCACCTAAAAATATAATAATTTCAGGCTTAAGTTGATTAACTAATGCAACATAATTTTTGTAGAGGTAATTATCAGTCGTTATTTTTGATATTGATAGTAGAAATGATGGTCTATCCGGATAAGTGTGTGAATCAATTAGTTGAGGATCAGCGATCAATAGCACTTTTGTTGCTTTATTTCCATTATTCAAGGTTGCAACAATATCATCATCAAACGAACATTTTGAAATAGCTAAAAATGGATCAATGTGTTGGAAAAATGAAATAATAATTATCCATACCAGGATCGATATGGCCACTGGATTGCTGAATATAGCTGATTTTTGATAGCATTTCTTTAGAAGACTCCACAGTTTCATAATTGGCAGATGTAATTGAAAGTATTAATAATACCACACCTGATTTATAACAAAATAAATAATTAATTCATGTCTATTTGTCACAAATTATTTATTCTGAATTTTGTATGTATTAAAGTTTGAAATAAATCTTGTCCGCGTGTACATCCATCATTTTTCTCGGTTAACATCTATTGATTCGGAAAACTTTGGGGCTACCATTCAGCGTACAGCAAATTTTTTGTATTTATATTTTATTTAAAGGATTAAATATATAGAGTATAATCAGCCATTCACACTAAGTTACGAAAAAAAAACTATCTTAATGTATCAATTAATAACTACAATAAATAAAAATTGAGCATATCGACAACTGCAGGATTCGAACCTGCGCGGGCATAGCCCAAAAGATTTCGAGTCTTCCTCCTTAACCACTCGGACAAATTGTCAAATACAAACATAATTTGTGATAAATCTTGTGATACTCACCTTTGCGTCGATCGACGCAAGAAATACAACCCGTTTTAAGCTATCTTTTAGGAAGATGTTTTTGCTATTGGGATATTTTTGGGAGTAGTAATATCTGCAAACTTTATACATTTCATTGCAAATTTCCTCTAGATTACACTTCAAAGCGCTTGTCGTTGCATTTTGGGTGAATTGAACATTCTCAAATAGTTCTCAAATCTTGATGAGAACGAATTTCCTAATTGGGTGCGATAAACATCATGGAATTTGGTGACCGAAATTCAACTTTTCATCAAATGATAAACGAATCATATAAACTTAAAACTTAGACAAGAACACTAGAAAGAAAGACAGCGCCGATGGCCCTAAGAATTGATACAAAGGTGGTATTTAAACTATTGAATAATTGTTTTATTTCACTGCCATCTTCATTCATATATCCAATTTTAAATTCAACAAATCTATTAGTACAGCAGATTATTCTACATATTTGCAATTCTAAAAGCGATAAACATATAGTTTCTGTTGGATGGAATGGGTTAACTACACAAGATTCAAATACTATTGAAATGGATACACAATATGCAAGTCTTTTAAAGATTAAAGAGGGTTCAACTGTTAGTATTGAACTAGATTTGAAGTTCATTAAAGAAACTATCACTGGTGTTAGATCTTTTGCAACTTCAGTTGAGATTGAACCATTAACAGTCTCTGACTGGGAATTGACTGAAATTTATGCACAGGCAATTGAAATGAATTTTTTATCCCAAGTTAGATGTGTTAGAAAAAATCAATTATTATTAATACGTGCAAATCCGACATCATCAGGTTCATCCAATTCAGGTTCGATTACTTTCCGTGTTGTCAAAATAAAAGCCTTGAATGGAGAAACCGATTTTTCAACTGTTGGAAATAATTCGGAATTGTTTATTATTCCAAAACCACATAATAATATTACAAATAAGAACACTCAAACGCAAGGCGATAATTTAACCAATGGGAAAAAGAAACATAGTGTAAGCAGTAAAAAGACAAGTTTAAAATCTAATTTTATTGTGAAAAGGTCTATGATTAATCCCAATGGAATAAACCTTACTGTTTATAATAAAGGTCCAGGACTTTCAATATTTAAAGATTCAGAATTTGTTCAAGTAAGTGTTATAGAAGGCCCAGGAACACCTAAACAAGCAAGAAAAGTCACAAATAAGGAAGCTGAAATGGGATTAAACAGAAATACTTTTGGTAGAAAAATCATTGTTAGATATGTTGAATTGGATGAAAATGACGATGAAGAAGATATTTGTGAAACTGATGAAATGAGTGATATTGAATCTCAATCAATTTTTCTATCACCTTTATTAGCTTCCTGTTTAGCAATTGAAAATACATGTGGTGAAATTATTTGTCTTGAACAATACAATAAAAAAAGTCTTAAGCTTGATCTGTCAGCATGTGATCTAATTGTTAGAAAACTCACAACAACCTCGGAAAATGCACTAACTTTAAACTCCGAAAAAAAGTTAGAATTAAAACAAAAAGAAAAATCAGAAAAGAAGTTGAAACAATTAAAATTGAATAAGAAACTTTCAAATGAATTAAAGTTGAAATTAATCGATATTTTTGGTTTTGAAACTCCTTTAACAAATCGGATGCGATTACCAATAATTAATAATATTTTGCCGGAGGGAGGATTATTGGAAGTGATTGATAGACAAAATTCGAAAATTGCGAATACTAACCTAGCAGTTTGGGTCTTATTAAATCAAGAAAGTGAAGATGACGAAACAAAAACTTCTCTTGTTGATAGAATGAAACTTGAAATTGGCAGCGATCAACTTGTACCAGTTAGTAGAATCCAAAAGTTAAATGATGCAACTAAAGAATTAGATATTTTTGCTCAAGAGAAAAAGCTGGACCAAGTTAGAGGATTCTTAAATAACTATGTTCCGACGTTTTTATACGGTAAAGCTGGCAGTGGTAAAACATTATTTTGTAATGTGATTGAAAAAGAGTTTAAGAATAAGGGTTATTATACAAGGATTATTGATTTTAATCAAGCTGGAAATGCTAGTACAAATAGTTCAGAAAATGCAGATGAAAATGAATCTGATATTGAAGAAGACGAAGATTCAACAAATGAAAATCAAAATGGCAAGACAGATAATAATAAAAACAAATTTTTATCTAATCTTTTCATTAAATCATTGAACCAATGCTTTTGGCATTCACCATCATTATTAATTTTAGAAAATCTGGATAAAATTTTGCCAAAAGAAGTTGAACATAGTGATAGTGGTGCTAGTCTACAATTAACAGAGCTTTTAATAAGAACATTCGACAAGTATGTCAAAGATAAAAAGGTAACCATTTTAATAACTGCAAAATCAAAGGAAGCAATTAATCAAGTAATTTTCCAGAGGCATTTTGTAGATGAAGAAATTGGTTTAGAAGCCCCAAATAAACACCAACTTATTGAAATTTTGCATAAAATGACTTTGAAAAAGTTTCCAGATTATGCAGATAATTCAGCAGCTAACTTTTTAAGTGATGTCACAAGTAATTTAGAGGGTTATTTGCCCTTAGATCTGCAAAATTTGTTAGACCGTGTTTTTCATAATATGATTAGTGAAGGAAATAAAAAATTTGAATATTCAAACTTCTTATCAGCAATTGAAGGATATACTCCCACTTCATTACGTGGTGTCAAACTTCAAAAATCGATTACAAACTGGTCTGATATTGGTGGATTACTTGAAGTCAAAAGGATTTTGTTAGAAACTCTAGAATGGCCAACAAAATATGCCCCAATTTTTGAAAAATGTACATTAAGGCTAAGATCTGGTATTCTTTTATATGGTTATCCTGGTTGTGGTAAAACCATGTTAGCGTCTGCAATTTCAGCACAATGTGGTCTTAATTTTATTTCTGTTAAAGGCCCTGAAATTTTAAATAAATATATTGGTGCCAGTGAACAGTCTGTTAGAGAATTATTTGAAAGAGCACAAAGTGCAAAACCATGTATTTTATTTTTTGATGAATTTGATTCAATTGCTCCAAAAAGAGGTCATGATTCAACTGGCGTTACGGATAGAATTGTCAATCAACTATTAACTCAAATGGATGGTGCAGAAGGTTTAGAAGGTGTTTATGTGTTGGCTGCAACAAGTAGACCAGACTTAATTGATTCTGCATTATTAAGGCCCGGTAGATTAGATAAGAGTGTTATTTGTGATTTACCTGATTTTGAAAATAGGTTAGATATTCTTCATACAATTGTTAAAAGTAATGGATTTACTTTATTTAAAGAAGGTGAGGAATTGATTGAAATTGCAAAATTAACAGATGGCTATACGGGTGCCGATTTACAAGCTGTTGTTTATAATGCATATTTGAAAGGTGTGCATGAAAATCTTGAAGCAAAGACATCAAATGGAAGCATTGACGATTTAAACGTTTTAGATGATGGTGCCAAATTACAATTTAAAACTATTGCATCAGGAAATGACAATAGATATAAGAGTTCAAGTGCTACACGTAAGAAAATCGAAACTTTGGTTGAAAATTATAACTATAAATCCATAAATAAGGAAGAAGTTTCAACGACTTCATTAAGCAATGTTGAGGTTAATGAAAAAGAGAAAATATTTATCAAAATGGATCATCTAATGGAATCTTTGTCAGAAACTAAAAAATCCATTTCTGCAAAAGAATTCAAAAAACTTCAAAATATTTATGGACAATTCGAAAGCAGTAAGAGGCCAAGTGAGATGAAAGATGGTGAAGGAAGTACAGAGACTGGGGTTCGTACTACATTAATGTGAAAATTTCATTAAGACTGGAGTTCGTACTACATGAATGTGAAAATTTCATTAAAGGACGATATATTTTATGTTATGTAGTATTTTTTTTCTATAAATTTATGATAATTATGCATTAGAAACCATGAACCGTTTATTTTTTTATTTATTTATATATATAAATATATTGTGAAACTAAAATTAAAAAAAACATTAACATTAACTCTGAAAATATAAATCATTAAAACCCAAGATCATTAAAGAAGAAAAAAAACGACGGAACTAAAAGTTCAAACTTGTTCATCACCAGGAGGAGTTTGCTTAGGAGCACGCAAAGATAAGTCGCCATTTGATTCTGATTTTTCAAAATCACCAACTTGTTCTTCCACATCTTCCTCATATAATCCAAGACGTGTAGCTTCGTCTTCAATTTCCTTGGTAGAAAGTTTTGGTAAAGTTTGTGCAACTCTATATGCTGGAACATCATCAACAAAGGATTTTGCAAAAATAATATCAATTTCTTCCAAAGATCTACCAGCAGTTTCTGGATAGAAGAAGTAAATGATTGGAATATATGCAAAATTCATTAAAGCAAAGAATAAGTAGCAACCCCATTTAGATTGATTAATGAAAATTGGTGTAAACATAACAACAGCAAAATTTGATAGCCAGTTTGTACACGTTGAAACGGAGGTTGCCATTGTTCTTGTTCTGATTGAATTAATTTCGGGTGGATAAACCCATGGCATTGGTAGTAAAGTAAATGCGAAAAATGCAATGAATAAGAATAAACCAAAAGCTGCACCCTTTGCTGAATTTTTGTCATCTTTAATTAAGCAAGCAAAAGCAATAATAAAAGCAACACCTTGACCAGCGGAACCAATTAAGAATAACGCTCTTCTACCTAAGTTGTCAACTAAGAAGAAAGATGGAATTGTAAAAATAGCATAAATGGTTGCAAAAATACCACCTAAAACTAAAGATAATCTTCTATCTAAACCGACGGTGTTTTCAAATAAAACAGTTGAATAATAAATAGCTGCATTACAACCAGTAAATTGTTGGAAAAATTGACCAGAAGCACCAATAATCATTCTTCTTAAATGTTGATGTTTGGAAGGTTTGAATAAAGCTTTAATAGAAATTTGTTTGGAATATCTATTACTTGCATCTCTAATAAGTGCAACTTCTTCTAAGATTTCACCATCATTGATTGAATCATCATTAAGTTGGGCTAAAATATAACGTGCTTCTTCAATACGACCTTTGGTAATTAAATATCTTGGTGATTCAGGTAAACCAATAATGAAAATTAAGACACAACCAGCAAAGAGAATTTGTAAAGAAATTGGTAATCTCCAGGAGACTGAACCACTAGCATATGATAAACCAAAATCAATCCAATAAGCAACAAGGGTACCAACAGCAACAAAGGAACCTTCCAAATTGACCAGTTTACCTCTATTTTTTGGATCAGATAATTCAGATTGATAGATTGGGATTGTAGCAGTATTAAAACCATTGCCAAAACCGGTGACAACTCTTGAAATAACGAAATGACCTAAAGCCCAATGACCTTTAAATGGGAAAATTGAAATTAATGTACCAATAATAATGATGATTGAACCAATAATAATCAATAATTTTCTACCCCATTTTGGACCAAGGAACATTGCACATAAAGCACCACCGAAACAACCAAGTTCATAACATGAAGTGACAGCACCTTGAACAACGGTGGCATGATGTGAGGTACCACCAAGAGCTGGGAAGACGTCCACGAATTGTGGAGCAGTAATAATACCAGCCATTAAACCTTGATCATATCCAAATAGGGAGAAACCAATAACACAACAAGTAGTAATCAGTAAATGTAATCTTTTACCTCTTAAACCCAGGGTTGAAGTGGCAGAAAACATTGAATATCTTGTTAATGGGATAACATTTTCATCTAATTTTGGTAAATGATCGACAATATTGTTGATTTCATTTTTGTTAACAAATTCATCATTTTGAGAAGCACTATCTAATTTATTATCATTAAAGAAAGAACAATTTGACTCTATATTTGAATTTGAATCGTCAGCGGAGTTTAGCATCATGCTGTATTTGAAGTAGTGTGTATAATAAAATTAAGTGAATGGAAATATAATAGAAGTTAAAAAAACAAGTGACTGAATAGGGGAAATTTCTTAAAAATCTATTTCAAAAATATGTAGAGCAGGAAACAGAATAATATAATATATGACAAAATGTCGGTATTCTGTAATAATGATTTGTGGGGAACGAGAAAAAAATAAATACACAAAAACAAAAACAAGTGACTGGAAGGGGGAAAAACAGATACAAACTGAGGAATAGGTGGGGTTTATATAGCCTTTAGATGGATTAAAAGCTTAAAACCAGGGCCACATAAGGCTTCACATTTTCCCCAAAATAATGGAGAAATGTGAGGTCAAAATGACGGAAAAGCATTTTTTTCCTATTTTGCTCCGATGACTTGTCGCTGACGTCACCGAAATACTCTACATTTTCCGTTTTTTTGGCCCTTCGGTATTTATTTTCTTTGTTTTTACCTCTGTTAGGGAAAACCCTTTGTCAATAATAGGAGAACAGGAGAATAGGTTACTAGTCCAAGTCGTCATCATGATGATATAGATCACGTAAAATATTGAGAGAAAAAAGAGAGGCGGAAAGAGAAAGATAGAGAACAGGCTGTGGGGTGCATATTGTAGCACGACTTCTACAAGGCAACAGGGTTAATGTGGGACACCGGGCTGTTTGTCGGGCAATTTTACGGAATTCCCACACTCCCCACTTAAATACTGTATATCCATATACTACAGCCAGCTGGATAAAAACACGGGGCACAGTTTTGATTAGCCTGTTAAGAAGAGCATAATAACTAACAAAACATGGCCAAAAGGAAAGACCAATAGCAACCCACTTTTCTGTGTCGGCGATTTTCCCAAACACTCTCATCGCAATTGGGGAAGCAGGGGATGAGAGACATAAAGCAGGGGGTTTTCTCCTTTTTTTGTCTTTTTGAGGCCTGGTCCCCTTTTCCCCCTTTTCTTTTCTCGGCAAATCCTGCCCCACCCGTACACCGCGACTGCCATAGCTTTTCCGCATTTCGGCATTTTTGTGTTTTGTATTCTCCGCCGCCGAAGGCGTTTTTCCATCCCGCGCATTTGTCCTGCGCTCGCCATTTTTCCGCCCACGCACGGAACAATCTACGTTCAAACGGTCCAAGAGTTCACCAGTGGATCCTCCTTCCCAATGCGGCAGGTGAGTCTCCTTTCATCTGGCCGCTATTCGGTATCTGGGCCGCTACATTATCATCATGAATTCTCCTATAAGTACTTCCTTATGGTAATTCTGGTTTATATTGCCTGGTTATATCTTCTATTTTTTTTGCTTTCTTTATATCAATTGATTCAATTGAATATTCACAATGGCAGCTAAAGTTAACTATCCAGAAGAATTTGCGGGTTTTGCAATTACTGACACAAAAGAATGGAATAAACCAAAATATATCACTTACAAACCAAAACAATTTGGCGATAATGACATTGATATTGAAATTGAATGTTGTGGTTTATGTGGTTCTGATATCATGACCGCTAAGGGTGGTGATCACGGTTGGGGTAATATCTCTCTTCCTCAAGTTGTTGGTCATGAAATTATCGGTAAAATCGTTAAGGTTGGTCCAAACGTTACTTTACATAAATTAGGCGACAGAGTTGGTTTAGGTGCTCAAGCCTTTGCTTGTCTTGAGTGTAACAGATGTAAGCATGGTAATGAACAATACTGTTCTCACGGTGTTGGAACCTATGCTGGTAAATATCCTGACGGTTATATATCTCAAGGTGGTTATGCTTCTCATGTTCGTGCTCATGAATATATGTGTTTCCCAATTCCTGAAAAATTATCTTCAATCCATGCTGCTTCCTTATGTTGTGCTGGTTTAACCGTTTTCTCTCCACTTAAAAGATTCATTCCAAAAAATTTACCAGATGGTCAAATTCCGAAAGTTGCAATCGTCGGACTTGGTGGTTTAGGACATTTAGCTGTTCAATTTTGTAAAGCATTAGGTGCTGATGCTTATGTCTTTTCAAGAACAGACTCAAAGAAGGAACAATCTTTTGAACTTGGTGCAAAGGGCTTCGTTGCAACTGGTGTTGATGGTTGGGAAAAGGAATATTTTGATCAATTTGATCTCATTTTAAATTGTGCAATTGGTTTATCTGGTTTAAATATTGATGCTTTCTTATCAATTTTAAAAGTTCAAGGTAGATTCTGTTCGGTTGGTTTACCATCAGCTGATGAAAAGTATAATGTTTCCCCATTCACTTTCTTTGGTAATGGTTCTTGTTTATGTTCTTCCGCTTTAGGTTCAAGAGAAGAAGCTGCTGAGTTATTTGAAATGGCTGCTGAACATGATATTCACCCTTGGGTTGAAACTATTCCAATCTCTGAAGAAGGTTGTGAAATCGGTTTAACTAGAGCTTGGGATGGTGATGTTAGATATAGATTTGTTTTTACTGATTACGATAAGGCCTTTGGAACTGGTTCAAATTGAGCTTATTTTTTGGGTTACCCAAAAATAATTTTGTACTCACATTGTTTAGCTTTACTAAAAAATAGTTTAGGCCGCACTACATACTACACGCGTAACAGTATTAGCACAATTGTTAGGACCTATCATCCATGCATAGTGAAATGAAGAGTATTTTTGAGTATATTTTTTTTCGACATATGGCTGTTTCTCAACCTTCTCTTATAATTAAAAAATCATTTCTTTTAAATATACTAAAATTACACTTCAGATAAATTGACCAAAATTACGTTTATATTAATCAAGTCGTATAACTAATAGAACGAATTAAATTTTGCAATACTTTAAGCACAAATTGTCTGTTGATAGTCTGATGCCTAAAAGTAAAAATTCACTGTCTCTTATGTTATCTAGATATTATGTTAACAATTAGAGGGAATACTTATCTAGATATTATGTTAACAATTAGAGGGAATACCTTTCTGCACCTATAAACAGATACACTGATTAACACTTTCAGATAAGATATGAGGTTGCATACAGCATCAAAAAGATGCATATAATTGATATCTAAATTTTATTTATCAAGAAAAAATTGAACATTAGCCAGAATTCTACATAACTTCCACAAATAATAACCCCATACGAATGGTTCGTACATAAGTTACTAATAGGTATCCTATATTGAAAGAGGGCAGCCCGCTACTGGTGATTTGCTATCTTATATATATATTCCCACCCCGTATTTCTTGAATCCGGAACAATACATGTCCTTCTATTTTTTCCGAGCGTAGGGTTAGACTTATTGTCACGGTACTGCTATAGTTAAACTACATTATTGTATTACAAAGTTTAAAATTAACTGTAAATTATAATTTATTGGCAACCACCTCATTTCCCATATTTACCTCGACTTAAGATTAATGATTAATGCCATTCGTTAGATAACACTCGGAGCAATAGTCTACTTTTGTTGATGTTTGGAAATGAAATAATACGATCTCATATATCAATACCGCCAAGTCTTTTTTATTTTGTATTTTGTATTTTCTACTATCATCCCTATTTCCACAATCTGAAATACCAGCTATGGCTCAATTAGCTTACTGTGATGCTGTGAAGGTGCTAGATAATATCCCAACACATGTTGTTAATTCATTCAATCGAAAGATGTACTGGATAGGTATAATAATGATGACAACTGGATTGGTCATGCTTGAAGGTTTTTATTTTTATCAGACTCAATGTGTAACACTTACATAGATACCATATATTGGTGACTATATTGGAGATTATTTATCACCAACAACATGTACTTTATGTGCGCTGACAACTATGACTTTCACTTCAGTAGTACTGAATTCCATTAATACAGAATATCCGTTCCAAAAATCAGATCAACAGAGCAATGTCCTTGCCAACTTATATGACCATCATGAATATAATCATTATTCCAACTTAACTGCTTGGAATGCCAATTTTAAAAATGCAGGTTTAGAAACTTCGTTATTTTTTGATGAAAATGCAGTTTATTATGAGAATGATGGTTGCTTGTATGGTATAAATGCAACAAGCCAGATTACAAGCCCTAGTGGGGAATCCATTATTATACAACATGGTATGGAGGCATCTAGAGTCTTTATGGTTAATCACATTGGAGAAAACGTAAACGATATGTTACTCAATAATGATCACTATTACTGTTATGAATGGTGTGGAAACGCTTCAAATGCCCAAGCATTAAGTGATATGTTTAGAAATTCTATTGGATTTTCTTGAGATGGTAGCGCATACTTAATATCCTGCATATAATCTTATGATTAACTGCATAACCTTTCCCGAATGGGACAGTCTGTTTACCTATTTCCATAATCAATCATCTATGATCGTCATACCATTGTACTCTTCGATTGCTTGCATGTTTCATAATTAGTCTTTTCCCAATATAGTAATGTCTATAGTGACCAGCAACTTCAAGAAATTTTTCACATTTGCGCATCTCGATAATGTTCTAACAAATTCACACTCACAACTAAGGAACAATTTGTTTTATTCAAATAGTGAACTTGAACAGACTTTCAAAGGTAAATGGAGTGAAAATGCTATATGTGATAAGATCTAGATAAAGCACACATACATATACACTTGTATCAACATATGGCTATTAAATACTTTAATCTATAAATATGTATACGACATCTAAAACGTCACACCCCCTTCCATTAAATGACGCAACGTTATCAAAATAAATGAAAGAACCACACAGATTTCTGCATCAATTTTGGCTGTTTCTGGTTTATTCTAACTGTTGTTTTAAAAAAAAGTCTCTTGAAAAATGGAATACTGTAAAAACAATGGTTTGTATCCAACTGTATAGTCCACTTAGTATACATAAATTATATTTCGTCTATAATAACTCTTCGAACAAAGGAACTTTGTACTCACATTGTTTCCCTTTTACAAAAAATTTACAGACTTCTTATACGCATAACAGTATTACCATATCTGTTCACAACTATTGGGTCTACATGATTAAATGTCGAGTAAGGACGTATATGTATTTTTTACAAATAGACATTTCCCGACATTCTGCTGTAAATACGATAAAGTTCCCTTTAAATATACGGCAATTAGTTCTTATGTCAACCTTGCCGACTATTATACTATATATATTACACTTTCAGACCAAATTACTACCATACTTATCTTCTTGGAATATTCCGAATGCTTCCTGTATTCCTATTCGCCCATGGCGCACTTGTGGTTGGTATACTACTTAAAACGTTGTCCCCTCTTCCTGACCTTGATTGTAAAATATTAGCTAGTCTGTTTTCACCTGCATTATTATGCTTTGGCATCATATTAGGCATTTCTGAATTGCACCTACTCGTAACGGTGTCGTAAAGATTACTCTCTTCATCATTATTACTATCGCCCCCTGAGGATGGTAATTCATTATTATTAGTATCTCTCCATGGATAAAACACTCCACCAAAATAAAAATGTTGGACAACTGGGAATTTTGATAACACTTCTCCATAATACATTTTTAACATTCCACGGGCGATTTTTTCCCAATTTTTACTTGCTGAAACTTGGTATAACATTGGGGAATGTTCATTAAATGGACCTGATTTAACCTTCTTGATAAATGAAATTGCATTGTAGTATAGATTTTTCGTCCTTTGAGTTTTTAAAACTTCATTATTTAAAATTGATGATGGTGTTAAACCCATTCTGAAATTTAATACTTTGGCTCTTTCCGCTGACATTTTGCCATTCTTTTCGTGCGTTTCGTCCTCTGAGCTAAGATCACTGAAATCAATTAATTGACAAGAACCAAAAACATAAATTAAATGAAAATGATCATCTAATCCCCAAACTCCATGAGAACCAGCTGGTTCTAATGTATAAGATAAAATTAATGATTTAACTAAATCATAATATTTAGATAGTATTAGTAACCATTCAGTTCCTGTAATTGAGTTTCTGTATATTATATCACTCATCACCAAACATCCTAAAAATGAAATAAATGAAAGTTCATGACCCGTACCATAATCCAATCTTTCTCGAGATCCAAATGATCCTAGCAAATAATACTTGATTTCATCTATAAAGCCATTAAGATTTAAGTGAGAATCGGTTTTAAAATATTTTGAAAATGATTGTTTTAAAATATCATCAATATTGTTCGTTAGTTTATCATGCCAATCCCTACATGCAAAATTACCATATCTTCTTGGGCCCGGAAATGGAGGTGTTTCATTTTTTAATTTGATTATTTCATCCAATATTGCAAGAACGGTTGACACAGCTGGTTGTATTTTTATTTCATCAGTTGCTGAGCTAAATTTCGGAGGTAATGGCTTTGTAGAACCGTTGACTTTACTAGTCCTATCTGTATTATTATACTCAAAGTTAACGAACTTATCATCCAATGAATTAATTGGTACCTCAGTTAATGAAACACTGGTACATATTAACGAAATTATTCCATTGATATTGGCAATTGCCTTTGAATTTTTAAACGATCTTATGTCAATTGACGAATAGATTCTCTTGCAGGGATATTCCCATTTTTCAACATATAATGGATCGCATACGTCTATGGTTGGTAATGTGGGTATATTATGCATTGGATTATAATTTGTGCTAAATATTAAACAACAATGAATGTTATCACTCTGTAACCTTTATAGATGGATAAAAATAATGTATAGATCTCAAAAAATTGAAAATTAAAAAAAAACGTGTTACGTAAGCATTCTGTAAAATTTTTATTTTTTTATTTTTTCTCAATTTTGAAATTTGTCAATATCGTGAAAAAACTGGATTTGTTGTTTTGGATTCATCAATTAAATCTTGATAAAATCGTCTTTGTTTGTTGTAATTAAACAATTGAAGCTAATTTTGATACAAGAATAGCATTACTTTATTTTTATTTGTAATGCTGCATTGTTCAACTGCTCCCTTTGAAGCGTTGTATGATGCTATTGCCAAAAATGAAATTAATGTGAGACATGATTTAATTAATGAATTATTAGATGATTTGGTTTCTTTGTTAGTTGTTAAAGAGAAATCAAGCGCTAGTAGAAAATCCTTAGAATCTGGTGAACTTAAGTTTAGTGATGGGTCCATCTATAAAGTCAATAAAACATTCATTGAAAACTCAATTACATTATCAGATCAACTAAATATTGATGAAATATTTGCTGCTGAAACCTTATTCTATGCAACATCAAACGAGAAAAAAGTTTTGGGGACCTCGTTTATAGATTCAGCAATGGCGTCGTATTATACTAGAAGAGACTACATTGTCCAAATTATTTCATATTATTTATGTTCAAGTAATGAAAATAATCAAAATGATGATATGCAAAATGAAAACAACTTATTAATCAAGTATCCAAGTGACAAGAAGTTACTAATTGATGGAATTTCTAAAACACAAAATTATGCAGTCAGCAAAATTTTAGAATCTTTTAAATCCATTGAGAAAGAATTAAAATTAATTAAAGAATCTGTTGATAGAAGCAAAATTCTTGGTACCTTTCATGAACATTCACTAGAAATGAAAATAATTAACTATAGAAGAAATGCTTTGTATAATCAATACCAATCTTTAGGTGAAATTTTGTGGGGATGTATTACAACATTTTCTGGATCTCAAAATAGTTTTTCAGTTGATAATTTTATTCAAATATTGGATCACGTTTCAACTTTTGACCCTCAAGACATCTGTTCATTGTGTTTTATTCCATGTCTTTTTACTTATGTTTTGAAATTAGATCTGTTACCAAGTTCGGATGTTGAAAAGTTACATTCAAAAGTCATTGATTATATAAACGACGTTGACAAATTATCAGAAAATCCATTTAAATGTTTGATTTCACTTGCATTTCTAACAAAGTTTATTGATTGGTGCAAACAAGACCCTTCAAGAACTGCTAAATTTGAATTTGTTTCATCTGTTGATAAGCCAATGCAAGTTTGTATTTCAATTGGTGCATTGGAACAATTATTAACTATTTGTGCTGATACCTCAGTATTGGAAGACTCAGCTAGTCATTTCGATAGGCCATTCTATGACTTCAGGACTTTTTTACAACAGCATATACCTAAACTCATTCCTGTACAATTATTTGATATTGATCAATCCGAAACTTTAAAATTAAAACGTTCAATCCAACAACAAAAATTAACTGGTGATGATATATTCGATGAGAATGTTATCGTTTATTCGATAAATAATGATATAAAATTGTCAAAACATTTTATTGATTTTTTGATTCCAATAATATCAGACTTTATTGATTCATTCATTTCAACCGCTGCATTTATGATGACCCAACTTAGGGATACTGAAGAAGATATGTTGCTCTCATCTGAAACCTTTGATTTAGAAGTTTTGACAGAGAATGCTGATCTGGAGCGTTTATATATGTCAATGTTTTATCTTTATAATGGAAGGAACGAATACAGTGAAAGGATCTGGTCAGACACTAATTCTGCAGCATATGGTTTCTTACAATGGGCCTCACGCTGTAATTCTCCTTTAATAATGGCAACCTTTTCTATGCTCTTATCAAGTTTAGCAGGTAATGATGAAAATGCAATTAATGTTTTTAGTTTCTTACAATCAACAAATTCAAATAACCATAATTTATTATCCAATCCAAGAGAAAATTCAACATTATTGACAAAATATCCATCAATTAGTTGGTCAACCATTTATTCAACTTTATCTTACTATTGCAATGCTCTTGCTAAAGCTTCTGAAACCACTTTTCAAAATATTTCAAATGAACCATTAAACTTAAGATCTAGGAAACCTTTGGTCACAGAACTAGGAGAGGATTCAATTATCTATATTTCAGGTTTTTTCCAAGTATTATCACAAGTTGCTCGTAATTCTCCAAAAGCAAGAGTTGAATTATTAGAAAGTGACAATAATCAACTTTTTGTCATACTTGTTAATTTATTAAATATGAACACTTCCTTGAATGGTTCAATAATGGTGTTGTTAAGTTCACTAGTTGGTGATTCCCTTGATGAAAGAACAAAGTTCTGGCAAGTATTAGACAATTGGATTTTTAGAAATGCTAAAAAGAATTCTTTTATTGGTTACCCAAGAGAAATTATAAGTAAAAATTTAATAAATCATCAATTTGCATTCGGTTTTCTTGATTTATTGACAAAGTTGTTACAACCACTCAGTGAAAAGGAGGATTCGATTGAATTATTAACTCATCCATTCCCATACGATTTAGGCTCTAATAATAGAAAAGCTGGAATTTGGTGCTATATGGAATATTTATGTCTTGATCTTTTGCCAGAAATTGGATATTTATCGATGTCTGAAAAAGAAAAAGATTTACTGACGTATTTAATTTTAGATTTAATGCAAAAATCTCTTTCGCAACTTGATCCTAATGTTATTTTAAACTCATCTGCTTGTGGCATTAAAGATATGGATAATATTGTCAAAAATGAGACAATAATTCATTATTTGCAAGCACACCCAGGATCAGCCGTTTTAAGTTCCATTTATAAAAACAAAGTTTATGATTCATTATTTAAAATATGCAATATTGGAACTGAAAGGTTAAATGAACTACAGGAAGGTTCAATCAAAATCAAATTATTAGGAAAATCAATGAAGATCATTGAAATGGCATTATCATATGAAAGATTTTTATTTAATGAGCTTGTTCCAATTTTACGTTTACCTGATAACGGGTTTACTGATCCAACTGGTTTAGGAGTTGTTGGTTTGCGTTCCTTCAATGATGCACTTCTCTTAAATCTTCCATTGCTCGCAAATTTTGCATTATATGTCGGTTCAGAAAAATTTAATATTGTAAAAAGTTCCCTCATCATTATCACAAATGTCACAGCTTCAAAAACCTTTGGAGGTATAGGTTTTGGAGCCCAGTCATACCTAACAAAGAAAAACTTATTTTTGACCATGTGTGAAACTATTGATGAATCGATTAGAATTAAGGCATCCTTTATTGACCAATTTGAAAGTTCGATAACTAATCCAGATTTTATTGAGTTGAAACTTTTAATATTGCAGTATATCAACTCTAATCTTTCAATGAATGATAAATTACCTACAATTGCACATTTTTTACTTGGTTTTGACACACAAAGGATGGATTTTGGATCTGCAAATGTTGAGACTTCAATTGCATCTGGTAGATCATTACTGAGATCTATCGTTGATATCTTAAGGGATGCTGCTTTGGTTTTTAAGAAATCAGATAATTTTGATTGTTATATGGTGAAATTGTCAGAAATTTGCATGGAAATTTTGTTGAAACTAAGCAAATCTGACAAAACTGGTAAACTCGTGCTTAATTATCTTCGCACAAATTGTACTTTTAAAGCTTCAAATGAATTTAATGATAACTTTATTTTATTCCTACTTGAAAATACTGCAAAAATTCATGCTAGTTTATTATTTGCGGGAAGACACTTTGATGGTAATATAAACTCAGAAAATACTTTTTGCTCTAAATCACATGGTATGAATGCATTGATATCTTTAATTAATTTTAGAAGTATTTTACTTCAATTGATTGCAGTTGAAGTCCATACTTCTATCTCTGCTGGTTCAACATCTTTGACTCAACAATACTTGAAAATATTAACTACGCCATTTGATTTTGCGTCTGGTTCTTCAAAATTATTAGGCTTTTTAGATGTTTTGGATTTTAAAGTGCAAAACTCCATTGAAAAGGTTGATTCTGCATTTAAATTTTTCAACTATGATTTTATTTTTAGAAACATTAAAACAGTAGATAAAATGGACCATGGTAATAGTTTAGAATTCCCATATGATTTGCAAATTGTTGATGATTTGATTGAATTATTCGTTAAAGATGCTCGTAATTCCATTAATGTTAATGCTCAGAAAGAGAATTTGAAGTTATTTAAAATTAAAGAGGAAAACTTTAAGAGAATTATATCATGTTCTGTTTCATTTGATAAATTCAAAGTTAATGTGTTTAAATATGTGTCATCATGGTCACTACTTGTTCAAGTCTTAGTTTCAGAGGTAAACATGAAATTTGCTAAGAGATCCAATTTTATTCTTGAAATTTTTCAAAGTATTACTGCTAAAATTGATGAATATTTTGAAGTTGATATTAAATTTGCCGAGGAACTTGTTTCTTTATGCGTTCATCTATTGTATGTTTATAAAGAGGATAAACAAAAATTACTTTTCAGTGAAGAGGAAAGAAATACTAAAGCAGTACTTGACTTTGAGAGGTTATTTCCAATTTTTAAAGTTGCATTGCATGGAATTTTCCTTCCATCTTCAACACCTTCCCTAAGATCCGATCTTTACGTTTTAGCAAGCAGTTATCTGGAACAAGAAACAAATAACAAAGAAGTAATGTTAGATCTTATTTTATTTTTAAAATCAGTTGATAAAAAAGTATTTGATGTTATATGTCATGATTCATTAATTGGTGAGGGTGCAACCCGTATAACGGCATTGATGTTACTAGAAAGCTTCATTAAGATTATATTGCAACTTCAAGATACACATTTCCAAGAAAGTGTGATTTTCGATACATTTTGCAAGGACAACTATTTACTATTATTAGTTCAAAAGATTAAATTTACAGATGAATTATTTTGCCGCTGCTTAGATTTACAAAATAATCAGAATACCATTTCACTACAAGAATTATTATATGAGTTGACATGTTTTAAAACAAATATTAGTTTATTAATTAGAATTGCACAGACTAGGCTTGGAGCAGAACAATTATTGAGAAATGATATTTTTGGTATCATTAAAGATTGTAAATTTTTACAGCTTGATGCAGAATTAGGGTTTGAAATAACATTGAAGGAAGCTTGTTCTAGTACAAAGAAACTATCCCAAACAAATATGGTTGTTTCACTTGATTACCCATTAGGATCGGGGGTTGGCGAAAATATTGACAGAGTTCAAAATGCAATTACATATTATGAAATCTTCATTCCAGTATTCCAACTTATAACTACAATTATCATTTCATTAGGTCCTCAAAATAATTTGTGTTTAAAGCAAGCTAAAATTCTGGAAGATCACTTTGGCAAACTCATTTTTGCTGTTCTGAAAAGAGAAATATTGTTTGAAACCTACTCCCAAAACCAAATAGATAATTCCAACCCTGTTCAAATGGAAGGTGCATTTTCAGAACAAAATGTTAATGGCATGAAGGAGCTTGCAAAAATATTCACTTTGTTGAATTCCTTGATCTAAAGTTTTTTTTATGTTGTACTTAAATAGATATATATGTAAATTTAAATAATTAATCACTTATAAATAACATGTCTGGTGAAAATCATTGGCCCAAATTGAACTCCCATGAAAAGTCAAAATATTGGGTTTTTTTTTTGATGCGACCCAAACTCGAGGGACTCTAGCAGCATCTGAGAATTTTTAGAACTAGATAGTCAGAAGAAGACTTTATCTCTTTTCTACTTAGCTTCCCACCTAGGTGGGACTATTATGAAATAGGGGCTACGTTTTCAATTCAATTGTTTTTATATGGGAAATGTCTACCAATTTTAGCTCCATCCATCTAAAACCTGTCGATCTTTCGTTCAGTGGAAGACCACTGTTGGCTGAAGATGAGTATATCACATTTATCAAAAACGATATCGGACTATATCAAGATGAGTACAAAATTAAGAACTTTCAATCTGGAAGAGTTTATTTAACAAATAAAAGAATTATTTTCGTTAACAACACCTATACTAATAAGAATATTTCCATACAATTAAATCATATTGATAAGGCAGAATTGAGCAATGGTTTTTTAAAATCAAGCCCGAAGGTTGTAATTCATTTATTGGGTTTTATAGACCAAAAATCTGAAACATCGAAGAAAAACACCATTACAACTACTTGGGTGTGTCCGATTTGTACTTATTTGAACGAGTACCAAACTACAGGAGAAAATCTAGAAACAAAAAAATATTCACCAGATCTCTTACCAATTTGCAGTAACTGTGGAGTTAAAACAAATTATGATTCAATTGAAAATTCAATAAATAAAAATTTAGCAGGTAGGAAAAAATCAATTGATTTGATTTCGTCTGATGGGATTGAGTGTCATAAATGTACATTTGTTAATCATCCCTCCTTAATTAATTGTGAGGTTTGTGGTGCTTCGTTACAACATTCTTCAAACGTTGATTTATATTTGTCGACACAAAATAAAAATAAAAAATCAGACTTGCAATTTGAAACCTTAGAAATTTATGGAAAGCTCAATATTGATATTATAAAATTATCTTTCCGAAATGGCGGAAATAAAGACTTTTATCTGAACTTAGTGGAGATGTTAAACAGTAAGGAAGCTATTAAAGACCTCTCTGTATTTCCTAAGAAAAATGAAAATATCATGTTAAATGGTATTCATGGACTTCAGAATGTTTCTCTCCAGGAGAACCACGATGATACTTTACTTCTCGGCAAATCTGTTCAAGATTTGGATCAACTATTATCAAAAGCTAATGAATTAATCACATTATCAAAAAAGTTTCAAAATATACTTATTAGACAAAAAGTAAATGAACAAGAAATTGACGCAAATTTTGAATTTTGGATTAATTCCAAGAAATCTGTCTCAAAATTGAATGTATTAATGACTGATAATCAAATTGGAAAGTCCATTACAGCTCATAAAAATATTAATGCACTAAATACTTTGAAATTGGAGAATGGCACGAACGATAATGTATCACATTTTTCTAAAACGTATATTGATGAATTGGCACGCTGCTTATATGAATTTTTAATTGACGAAAATATTCTAGATAAGAACCTTGGATTAATAACAATAAATGATCTTTATCTGCTTTATAATAAATCAAGACAAATTGATCTTGTAGCACCCGAAGAAATATGGGATTCGGTTCAACGTTTTGAGCACCTTGGTTTCAATATACAAGTAACACAAATCTTACTACATGATAAGCAACAAATTCAAACGTCTAAAAAGAAACAAACTCATGTTTATACTTTATCCAAGAAAAATCAGAATTATTCAAAAAAGGTATTTGATTTTATTTGTTCTAATCCTGGGCTAACAACAGAACAGTTACAAATAAATTTAAGAGTTAATAATTTTATCTTAAAGCACATTTTAAATAGTCTAATTGACGAATCCAAAATTGTGATAGATTTAACTGTAAGAGGGTGTACGTATTGGGAAAATCAAATTTTATACCCAAAATCAAATTTACTAGAAAAAGGAACTAAGCTTATCGAAAACAAACCAGAAGATTACAGTAAAAATGCACCAATATTTCCATCTTACATTTATGACAATGATATAGCGTCCAAAAGATTTGAGGATTTACAAGACTTGAAGTTTGCATAAGTTTTATGTAAATTTGTTCCCAAAAGTTCAAACACACTATGTTGCTAGTTCTTGATAAATGAATTTTAATCCGTATGGATGAAAATTTGATCAAGTGGCTATCAGTAAAAAGCAGAAACTTAGGGAAACTGAAAAATGAACTTTATTGACACGATTTTTACATTGTGAATTGCAGCTAGATATTTCATGTTACTTCGAATTCTTTTTACCTTTCAAAATTCTCAAGCCTTATCTCATGATTGGTTTTTGTCATGAGAAGCATAATTATTTGCTACGACGAATGATTACATAAAAACATTCCTATGTGACTGTAAACTGGTCGAAGCATGTATATTTTTTTCAAGAATAATTGCATCAAACTTAAATCAAAAAAGGAAAATTATTAAGCTTTTTTACTTGAAATCGTGGTGCCCATGAAAACATAAGCGTTAATAAATACGAAAATACCTGAAACTTACCAAACTTAAGCTAACACAATTATATTAATAAAAATAACTTTTATACCTTCAGTAAGGCTTCTAATGAAATTAAACTTCTAGATATTTTAAGAATAATCATGGTTATTACACGATGCTAATTAACTAATAACATATTCCCTCCAAAATTAAGGAAATTTGCGTCTAATCCATAGAGTAGTTATCCTTGTACCCATTTTCAATTTCTTTATTTTCCCAGCTCTTATCCGATGATACAATTTTTGGTAATCCCTGAATTTGTTGAATTATATATTCTTTTTCGGCAACAAACAATTCATCGTTTCTTTCTTTATTGAAATTTTCCAGAAATTCTAATAACTTAGTTCTATTCTTGGCCAAAATATCTATTACCGCCTTTTCTTTTTTAGGATTAGCTACGAAGACTTTAAAAACATTAAATCCTTCTAATTGAATATTTTTGGATTTATCACCCAATAATAACATAATAATCTTTAGGTTCTCAACATCATTCACGTATTTAGTCATCAAATTATAATTAAGTTTTACCATTATCATGTCTGCTAATAATTTGATGGATTCTCTTTTAGTAATGTAATCACCGTTTGTAATCAACTTGTTGATCATTACAATAAACTTTTCAACATTAGAATTAACAGAAAAAAATGTTCCAACTAGTTTAGTGTGATATGTTAATATGTCGTGCAAAGTTGAAAAAGCATCAGTAGATACTTCGAAAGACTCACTGTTGACATAAATGAAGTACTTCCAAAATAATGGATCATATAAAATACTTCTTGCAATAGGTTCAAATTTTATAGCTTCTCTTAACATTGCCCCAATATTGAGGGAAATTTCAGGTAGCTCAGGGCCACGCATGAGTGCAACAATAATTTTATGTTTATTCAATAAATAGTCAATTGTAACTAATCTATTTCCAACTTTGTTTCTAAGAAATGAAATAAATAATAAAACCACTATTTTTCTTGAATCAAAATCGATGTCAGGAAGACACATAATTAAGTTATAGATTACATCAGTCGAATAAAACTCGTTATATAATTGAGCTATATGATCTTGTTGTGAGCCAGATGAGGTATCGGTTGATAAAACATCTTCTCCATTAATAATAGATTTAATTGTTAACAAATGTCTTGCCACTTCATCCTGTGCCTTCTTTTTTTCTGACCCATTTGAAACATCTAACTTTGACAATTGCTCATTTAAAATCCGTACTAAATCATTTAAGGTTTTGGGGCTTCTCTTGAACAAAAAAGACATTTTACGCCTGTTGTTATCTTAATTGCTATTGCTAACCAAAAATGGTAAAAAGTAGAAGTATAAAATACTATGTGAAACTTAGAAGTTCACCATATTAGACTGAGGCCCCAAATCCACGCATCAAAAAAATATCTTCACAAAAAAAAGTAAAAACGACAACTGCAGGATTCGAACCTGCGCGGGCAGAGCCCAAAAGATTTCAAGTCTTTCTCCTTAACCACTCGGACAAATTGCCTTCTTAGAAGTTCAAAGGAATAATTTGGAGCTTGACTGAACGCACCTCAAGCGAGGATGATGTAAACAAGTTCAGGCAAAATAATTGAATAAATAGTTAAATAATGAATTACAATTAGTAGAATGATGATTATAAGTGATGAAATACCTAGGCGTAAAATACAAGACACTCGAAAGAGTTAAAATCAATGGACAATTAGAAAATTACACTTTTAGAGAAAGAGGCTGTTGAAAGGAATGCTGTTGTAATGCATTAACTCTGAGTGTTGAAAGGAATGCCGTACTGATAACAGACCGGCCGATAACAAATGGACCAATAAACAGATAATAACTTATCTGTTATCTGTTATCTGTTATTTGTGATCGGCTATCTCCTATCTGTTATTTGATATCTCTTATCTGATATCTATTCCTTTATATAATTATTACACATTAGATTAGTATTTATAAGGGGTGATAGTTCTCCAGTTATATGTATTTTTGTATTTTCTATAGCTTATTTAATTACCGATTTATCTAATCAATATGGACCCAATTCTCAGAGTTAATGCATTACAACAAACCCATACGAATTGGTACGTGATTGTTTAAAGAAATATAAAATAAACTATAAAATGGAAATGACAAAGTACAAAATGTGGGAAGTCCCACATATATACTAGTAACAGGAGGCTTAAAGATTAGGAAATCATACGATATCAGTGGTATGATTAAGAGATCAGCTCACAGATGCTGTATGATTTAATCTCAACAAGAACGAGTTCGTCCGCTAGTCCATAATAATCCTGCGTCGATATCGGCATTGATAACACAAGGAAAAGGCGGCAAGTATGTGAGTGATTAGTTAGTTGTCAATGTGACTGTTAAGTCGCACATCCGTCTTTAAAATGAGGTAAGCGCTGGGAAGTGAGAAAATTCATGGAAATTATTTTTACTTTAATTTTTATATGGTGAAGAAGTGGAATTAATAGAGACACTAAGAACTACCTACTTGAGATAATGAATACTAAAGGGATGAACCATGTTAAACTGTAACTGACTTTGAGAGTGTACTCAAGATTATATGATAACTGATGACTAAAGTAGCTATACAAAGACTAGATAAGTAAACAACAAGAGGGAAATTGTGCTCTTTATATAGGTGGCGACATCTAGAAAACATATTTCAATAAGTGAGATAATTAGAAACAGCTAGAATATCTATCGCTCTATGGTAAATTATTAACATCAGAGTCAACTCATGACTCTGGTTAGATATTCAAGATTCTTATCTCAACAAACCATCGAAAGTAATGAATTATTACATTGAAATTACCAAATTTGGATATTAAAGAATGTGATGAAATAAATAAAAATGGAAATAATGGATAATTAGAATACAAATTATACGTGAAACAACTATCTTAAGAAAAACTGTTTCTAGGTTAAATTATACTACAAAAAGGAAGGTTTAAAAACCGAGCAAGAAATATATAAAGATGGATAAGTATTCTATCAGAAATGTAAAGTAGTTATATATTTATTTATAAAATATAGTTAATTAACCAAAACAAAACCCCAAAATCCTATATGCTTTATTAATTTGTTTCAATTAGATTATATGTCGGTAATAACAGTAAGAGAATAATGAAGTCATGTTTATAAGTTTTATCACTTACATTGGGTCATACTTATAACATGAATATTTTTATACCTTTAAAAGTCTTTTCTTTCGCAATAATTAAAAATATATAGATATTCTAACAACTATTTTTGGGTTTTCACGTAACGCTTTCTGAAATAAAAACATTCCATTTCATTGAATAATTGTTGTCATAAGTTATTGTACAATTGTCTGCTTTAAGTCTTTTGAAGTTAAAGTTTCATTTTGTAAGATCAACATAAGCCGACTCGCTGAACAATTTCTAAATTAGGAATGTTAAGAATCAAATTAGGTAACTTGTTGAAATAGAGTAAGGTGAAAAGCTGTATGTAGCTGCTTTAGAAAAGTGTCCTTGAAGATCGTAATCTTGTAAACATTAATTCTGTCAGTTTCTTCTCATCTTTATCAACTCAAATAGCAATTAGAATTTAGCGTAGAAGGCCAGCAATGTTGCCGTGGGAATTAACATCATTTTTACTGACCCGTTTTAAATTTTTTCGTTGAAGCTACTATTTTCTGTTTTTACGTGTATAATCAAATGCAGATATGTAAGGTTAGCATTGAAATAACTTTTTTGTAGATTCATTTTCTAAGTTCTTATCACTTCGTCAGTTATGCTCTTATAATATTTTGTGAAAAAAAAAAACCTTCGGTGTTTTCTATCTGAAGCTGCAGTAGTTATTGGCATTATAAAATTTTGCTTCACTGCTTTCGAACAGAATATAATAAAAAAGATTTTTATAATCCATTTGCTTATTTAGATAGATCGTTCATTAAGCCAATTTTTATAAAACCTATTGAAAACAGTTGGATAATTTTGCTAATACAATTTACTAGTTAAAATTAAGTTTTGACATTCAAATTTTTAGCTAATAAAGTCTAATTTTTGTATTTGTTCTTATTTTATTCAGCCAATTTCACAATTCACAACAATTTAATATTAAGTGAACAATAAACTTTAACTGAATTTTGGTAGCAATATTAGTTTCTCAGGTCAAGCACTTCTCTTTTAACGCCAACTCAGTTGCAAGAAAATTTCAATTAATTCCATTAAATTCGGATTCGATCCTATCAAAATCATTCTTCAATTCGTGAACATCTTTTAGAGTTACTTAGAACTAAAAAGCGTTTAGTAAATCTGCATGGAGAAAAGTCGACCTCTTATAAAAACTTCGTGAGCGTTCGCACTAAATGTTGAAAGGAAAACAGTATTGATAATAGACTAGTCGATTAGAAATGGACTAATAGACGGATAATAACTTATCTGTTATGTGTTATGTGTTATTCGTTGCTTTTATAATTATTACGCATTAGATTACCATTTGTGAGAAGCCATAACTCTCCAGTTATTTGTATTTGCTCATTTTTATATTTATTTTAATTACCTATTTACTTAGTTATTATAGATCATGTGTTAAGAGAAAATGCACTACAACACTGTACAATGTATTTAAAATGAAATTTCAAATAATACATCATGCAACGAAATGTCTTTTCCTTAAATATCGCTTACCCTACACATACTGTTTTTGATTTACCTAAACAGTATATATCTCAGCAAGGATACTCAATATATTATATTTCAATTTTCCAATTTATAATTTGTAAAACTGTACTCATTTGATAAAGTTCAAAAAATATACTTGAATATACTCGAGTGAATGCATTTTGACATAGTACTTCGATAAATTTATTAGGATTCAATTTTATGAACCATATACACTACAAGCACATAAATAAAATTCTCAAACGAAGTTAATACAGTGTGTTAGTTAAATGCATGTTTAAACAACAGTCCATAAAATAAATTCTAAATATTAAACTCCAAAAGTCAAAACAATATTACTACATTTAAGTTTTACACATTTTTTTAAGGTTGAAAAAGCAGGCTTTTATATTTTTTCTCAAACGAAAAGGATCGAATTTCAAGACAACTCAGTAATATGATACTACCACTACGTTACGTATACGTTTTCTTTAAACATAGTTACAATTGAATCCTCTATTCTTTGCAGGCTTTTGTCCTCGACGACATGGGTCATTTACTAACGTTCACTGGTAGTTTTTCAGATTTTCCTTTTCATTTTATCCTTTTCATTTCGTCTTTTCCTTGATTTCTTCTCATTGTTTTTGTCTCTTTTTTATCTTCTTGTTTGTTAAGTCTTTGTCTTGAATATTTTTAATTTTTTCCCTTAGGCTTTTGTCTTTAATTATTCATTGTTTCAATCATTTTTTAATCTTTATTTTCTTACTCAATGTGGCCTAAATTTTTTAGTTTCTGGCTGCGTTTCACTGCGTTAAGCTCACGAATATGGGATAATACCTTTTTTTCATTAAAAGCAAAATTCAATTTTCAATATGAAAAGGTATTCTATCAGTTCACTTGAGTATAATTCTTTTTGATTTGAAAATGTATTTTTCTATTGTGAACTTGGACTATAAAATTGTGGCATTGTCCAGACTTAAAATGTTTATCTCGCCAATTAATAGCTTTTCAAAATTCACGAACTATCATCATTGCAATTCCAAGAACCTAAATAAAACCAAGTTTTTTATGTTTTTGAATAAATAGGCTGAGTTGTTTTGAAATTTATATATATATTTATTACCCTTCATCACTACCAATAATTCCCTATGTGCACTAACGGAAGAACAGTCAAACAAATATTACATCTACCTTTGCTATCATTCTATATCGCAAACACCTGTCATTGTCATAAGCTGATTAGGTATACCTTTTTAAAATTTTGCTTTTGAAATTTGAATATTGGTCTGAATTTAGTTGCATACATTTACATACTTTTCTCATCTAAAAGGAAAGGTCTTATATAGTTGTTTGATACTGCATAAAGTATTCCATCAACAATGTTATCAAAAGCCGATAACTAATTAATAAAGTAACTTATCGCTTTTCAAAAGAGCTTAGCTTGATTCAATTCCATCCGGGGATATCTGAATCCATGTAAAATTTCAAAATCTGACTAAATAGGCTAATTTGCATAAGCTGTTGAGTTTTCATAACAAGAAAAATTACCAGATCTATTTTTTTGCAAGGCATTTTTCTCTAATTGAATACATTTCCCCAAGTAACAACCAAAAGAATAAAAAAATATAATCATTTTATTTTTTAATTTTAGTTGTTCCTTAACTGTTGATTTATTCAAAAAAAGCAATCAGTTGTTTTATCAATATTAAAGTATCCTTGCAAACAATTTAATGGTAGTAGCGATTCAAAATTGTCTTTTTAGTATTTTCACGAATACTTACTTTTTTTTTGAATATTTTAGCGATCATCAATTAGAAGCAATAGCATCAATGCAAATTACAAATTTTGTAAAGTAGTTTTGAAAAGGAGTTAGTAAACAATCAGATTGTAGCCCGGCTTCGCCCATGAACGTTCAGGCTAAAGGATTTCTGTAGCAGCAGCTTTCTCAACAAAAACAAATTATAAAATATTCTATATTTCGTAGCCTTATATCTTGATAGAACCAAAAATAATTAGACCATTTATATCGTATGATTCTCTAACCTCTAAAATACCTTTGACTATTATATAAGTGAGACATCTCACATTTTGTACTTTGTCATTTCCAATTGTAGTTTGTTTTATATTTTTTTAGTCAATCAAGTATCAATTTAATATGGATATCAATACGCTTATTATTACCCTTTTTGATTCTGAGATATTTCGACGCCTTGCATTCGGATGATATATTGCATACATCATTAAATGGTTCTATAAAAGAGGATTTATTGTATCATAACAATTCTAATGTCAATATTCATAACTAATATACAACTTGATTGATTAAAAGAAAGTTAGAATAAACTCTGAAGTTGATTTAACAAATACAAAGGGTGGAAAGGAAACAATTACATATATATAGTCTATAAGGCGTGAAGTTTATTAAAAAGTTCCTTACACGTAAGATGAGGTGAATGATTGCTGAACAAATAATTTTCTTTATTTTTTATCATTTACATATATTTCGTATTTCTTTCATACAATGCCTTTGGAATTAAAAGATTTGTAAGGAAGATTTATTAAATTTATTATTTAATAAACAAAAAAACTTAAAGATTTATGATGAGAATGACATGTGCAATTTCAAGTATTGGGATAGGGTTGTTTATAACTATATTCGAAGTATCTATGATTCAGATCCAGAAAGTGAAATATAGATGAAGTAGACCAATAAAATTATTTCAACTGAGATGGCCCTCACATTCACTCTATTCTTTGTCAATTAAAAAAACGCATCCCATAGAAATAAAAAAATGTATTTAATTAATCAAGAATTTGATATAGTTTCCGAAATAACAGACCAAACAATGGTAACTGAGTTAAATATGTAACTAGAATTTTGTTCAATATCATGCCCGGATGAAGAGCAGCTAAGAACATCGATTCAAGCCTGGTTGCCAAATAATTATTTTTGATATCATTTTACTAATAAAAATGTTGTGTTGTAAATTAGCGAATCAAGGAAGAGGCGCTCAGTATATATTATTAATAAATTTGACACGTAATAATTTATCATAAAATCTGTATTTTGATTATTTGAGAAGCAGAAATATTTTCCCCAGATATCATAAACGTCATAAATAGTCAACCTAATAAAAAGATAAAAGACTCAAAATCTTCCAAGAGTGATATTATTTGATAGAGGCTGTATTATATATAATGTATTAATGTATTCACTCTGAATAATGAATCGATGATTATAAAATAATTAAAATAATTAAAATATGTAGATACAAAAGTATCCTGTAAAATTACAAAAGAGAATCACATAGAGAAGCATCTCCCTTTGTAGACAAACTAACAAGTGTTATGAGAATAATCAGTGAGTCATAAACACAGATTCCTACTTAATCGATCAGAGATTTATCAACAGTTTATTTACTATTTATTCACATTTATTTTTCTTTATTGACGAATCCATGGAGGTAGCTCGTTTATTTTGGTTATTAAAATAGAAACTACAAAAATTGTAGACGGAATTCAAATATTCACTGAAAGAGAGTTGATTAAATCTCTTTCATTACGCAAATCTCTGTTCTAAAACGCAATTTAAATAAAATAATTGATCCACGTTTAGTCTGCCCATAATTCTTTACTATACCTATTTTCATCATTATTTTTGATAATCTTAATTAGGAAATTCTCAATATCTGCAATAATCCTCGTACATCCTCATTATAAAAAATAATGTCCTTTGAACGTAACAGTAAAATTTTTAATATTAACAATATCTGATTCACATGTGGTGAAAATTTGTTATCTAACTAGTTGATACATTTAAGCATTTCTTTATTAAAACTGTTGGAGTGTAATAATACCTGTATTGATGTCCATAAAAAATTGATACTTGATTGACTAAGGAAATATAAAACAAAGTACAAATGGAAATGACAATTCACAAAATATGAGAAGTTCCACTTATATAGTCGTAAAAAGAGGTTAAAGATTGGAGAATCATCCGATATCACTATGGTAAAATTAGGAAGTCACATCACATTATACATGCGGTATGATTTAGTTTCAACATTTGAAAAACCATAAAAGTATAATCACAGATGATGGTAAAGCTTTGGTAGTCACATATGGTATATATTATCCGTTTTTTAAACTTTTTTCTTTCTCTGCTTTTCTGTAATATAATATTTCAAATTTGACGTTCTGTTAAATTATCTAAAACAAATTTTCTCTTATTTATTTCTAATTTAACTTGGATAATATTTGATTCTAATAGCTGATTTACAATGTCCAAATATCAGATTCTTATTTTTCAAAAAAAATACAGATAATTTGGAAATTTGGTTTTTTAAAATTATGTTTGAATAATTTTTTATTGTTGGAGATAATGAGCAAACAACGGCAAAAGTTCACAAATTATAAGATCTTCGGATTTTATTAATTAAATGAATGAAAATATCAAATTTATCTTACTTAAGATCTTTTTCATTTCACTAATCCGCAAGAGTCAAAATTACCAAATAAGTAGAAAACATCACTTTGAATATTTTCTTAAGCATTTACCACCATATTTTAAGGAATTTCAAAGTTATTTAAATAATCCACTAATTGAACTAAAGAGCAATCTCAATAATTAAAATTTATTTAATAGAGTTGAAAAATTTCCAATACAAACAACAACAACTTTAAATTTCTTGAACTATAATAATTTTTCTTATTATCCATAATTAAATTTATCGTGCTTGATTGAAGAAATAAAAACAAACTATTAAGTGGAAATAACAAAACACCAAATGTGGATGAAGG
Source organism: Pichia phayaonensis (assembly GCA_030558305.1). NCBI lineage: Eukaryota > Fungi > Ascomycota > Pichiomycetes > Pichiales > Pichiaceae > Pichia > Pichia phayaonensis. Next base: position 35,446 of record JAJMSE010000066.1, read on the forward strand.
GACCCACTTTCAACAAAATCAAAGGACAATGAGTAGGGCATTATAATGGAAATATTTGGACTGGATGAATCTATTGAATTAACTATTTGATAAACTAAGTTTGGTTCAATAGTTTAAACTTTTATCGTCTCTTTATGAAGTGAAATATTCAAAAAAAGATTGAATATCTGACCATAACTGGTTAAAATTGGTATTGAACGAGCATCAACTAATTCTTGTTATTTTCCAAGGTTTCGTGAGAACATGAGGGCCATTGTAGTTATTTAAACATTTAATTATTTGCCAAAATTTAATTTAAGGATTATGATCACGTTTGGTAATTCTAGATCTGTTTTCATCATGAGCTCCTATGGCATTAAATTGGATTTCAATATTGCGCACATCATTTATGCAAGAAAAGATGCTATTCCATTCGTTTCGACAACTAAAATTCAAATATCATCCGTAATTAAATTATGTAAATTAAAAAATCAACTTTTTGATCTGAACAATATATTGGAAGTACTATCAGTTTTTGTGGAAAATCTGAATTCCTTCCGCTAATTGAACAAATCTCAATGCCGCCTATAAGTCTACATTATAAGACTAGACCGGAATGTTCAAACTAAAGTCTTAATGGACAATTAAAATAAAAATTCTCAAAATATTCATGTAAGGCCATTATTTCTGTTTCATTAAGCACTAGTGATTGCGAATAAAGGTTTTTTATTGTCATCACAGCAATTTGAAGTGCAACCATTAAGTGATTAAATAGAACTAGATGTTATAAAGAAATAGATGAATGGAGAAATCTACAAAAGATGGTATGGAAATGGATTACTGCAGTCTTTAATAGTTTAATACATACGACATTTTTCTCCTTAACGTTTTTTAAATATAAATTCTTAAATAAAACCTCCATAGCCACTACCCTCCCTTATGCCCTCTGCTGTTTTATGTAGATCAGTTTATGTCTTCCCTCTGCAAGAGACAATATCTTTTGTCATGATTCTAGGGGATTTGGGGACTTAAATCCAAAAAAAAATGATTTCGTTGATTTATAACTGGCTTTGACTAAATTCAAAAAAGATAATAAATCAATATTTGAAGTAATTATACGGAACCCACAAAGTGAAGAGCTGCTTTTGCTACAGAGTGGGTAGTTTTATTTGGACTCATGTATCTTTTTGGCAGTAAGCGATATACCCAGAAACTTCTCGAATACCTGCAACAGTACTGTATATTCCCGTGGGTAATTGTTAACATAGTCGACATACAAATTTCACCCAGGTGATCTAAGTATAAATCACAGGTTCCGTCCAAGAATCAAACAATTATTTTGAGTCAAATTATAAATTAACTAAATATATTTCACTTAAAAATTCCTCCTACTGAATAGATCTAAATAATTTGAAGAATTAATAGTTACTATAATGCGTTAACCCTTAAATAAGGATGAAGAATAATACAATCGGTCGCTAGTTAAAATAAACTATAAAACATAAACAAATACAAACAAGTAGATGATTATATCTCCTTGTAAAAGGTAAACTAAATGTAGTAATTATAAATGGGAGCGGATAAATGATAAGTGATAACAGATTGTGAGAGATAACAGATAGTAGATAAGTTATCATCTGTCTATTGGCCCGTTTGTTATCGCCCCGTCTGTTATCAGAAAAGTAGGGTATTCCTTTCAACTTTTATATTTTACTTTATATCATTTTATATCTTTAGCATAAATTACTTTGGATTAATTAGTAATTCTGGATATTAATTAGTTTGTCTATTAACATAGTACTGGTTTTAATTATCCAATCCAAAACAATTCATCTAAGGAATTATTTGGGACATAACTAACCTAAATTACGTAAGATAAGAATTGCGTAATAATTCTAGGTATGAGAATTATCAATATATTTATTGGTTTTAAGATAATTAGATATATATATATCTATGTAATATGAATATCTGAATGCGTGTAGATTAATCTAAATATTTTTCTAAATTGTAATAATACTTGTATTCATATCCATAGTAAACTGTTTCTTGATTGATTTAAAGAGATATAAAATAGACTATAAAGTGGACAATAACAAATTGCAAAATATGGAAGGAGGCCCCCTTATATTGTAGCCAACGGAGGCTTCGAGATTAGAGAATCATACAATATAAATGTGGTGCAATTAGGGGGTCACGTCATGTGGTCACGTCAGGTGGTTAACCATTAGGTCACCTTACAAGATCACGAACAAATGCTGCTATATATCTCTCCGAAGAATTACTAAGGAAAAATAGAGGTCAATATCTGCTATTTACATTCCATTTCACTAGGGAAGACTTGTTTGGCAGGCAAATTGGTGAAGTTTTAGCATCTATAACAGCTAATATCTTTAATTAAGATCTATTATCTTAACAAATTGAATAAGGTCAAACAAAATAGCTAATTAAACAATTAAATAAAGAACCATAATTAGTATGATAACTATTACAAATAATAAAATTCCTAAGCGGAAAAATACAAGACACTCGAAAGAATAAAATCAATGGACAGTTAGAAAATTGCACTTTTAGAAAAAAAGACGTAGAAAGACGGAGCCCCATGAAGACAGAGTCACTGACTGAGTCTATGTGAAAACCAGAAGGTCGAGTCATGAGAAATTACGTTGAAAAAGATGCCGTACTGATAACAGACGGGTTGATAACAAATGATCCTATAGACAGATAATATCTTATCTATTATCTCTTATCAATTCCTTTTATAATTATTGCATTTTAAATTACTATTTATAAGGAGAAATCTCCAGTTCTTTTATTTGTTCATTTTTTATAGTTTACTTTAACTACCGATATATCTAATTATTGTGGATTCTATGCTAAGAATAAATGCACTTCAACAAAGTGTGTTTTGTGTTTTCTCCTAAAGATTCAATAAGAATTACACTATCTAAGAAGTACACAAGGCTGATTTTATATAACATAATACTTCCTATCAGCTAACAAAACTTGCCCATGACAACAGATTAATTTTTTACAACTCATGTAAATAAGTTTTACGGAAGCTATGATCCCATGTGAACCAATGGAACGTGGTTTGATGTTATATTATTTTATTTCTGTTTATCCAGGTACAACATTAGTTTTCACAAATTCTATTGGTTCCGTTAAACGTTTAGCTCCAAAATTAGCTAATTTAGGTATACCAACAGTTTTAATTCATTCATCAATGGTTCAGAAACAGCGTTTAAGAGCATTAGAAAGATTCGTAAATAGAAAACCAATTATTGAATCTTTGTAAGAAAATGAACTAAGATACAATTTACTAATATACGGTTATAGTAATCAAACTGCGAGTTAATGGGTAACATGGATTGACTAGTTATTGGTCAACTAAGCAACCCTTATTCGAAGCAATCATACAATCTAAATAAAAGTGGATTCACTGGTATTTATACACATTTGCCGGCCGACATGGAATCACCCACTCCTCGACTATTCTTTAACTTCTGTTCTATGCTTCCTTCGGGAGACGGACAAGACTCAATTGGACACTTCCTATTGTCGACATTCCCATGCTTATGATTTATGTTATTGTGGCATCCATTGTCGATCCATGCTTACGGACTCCAGCAATACTATTATTAATTATTAATTTCTCATGACTCGATCCTCTCATTCTCATATAGATTCCGTCGGTGACTCTGCTAAAAGGAATGCCGTACTGATAACTTACCGGCCGATAACAAATGGACCAATACACAGATAATGACTTATCTGTTATCTGTTATTTGTGATCGGCTATAACCTATCTCTTATCTGTTATCAGATATCTCGTATCTATTCCTTTATGTAATTATTACACATTAGATTAGTATTTATAAGGGGTGATAGTTCTCCAGTTATATGTATTATTGTATTTTCTGTAGCTTATTTAATTACCGATTTATCTAATCAATATGGACCCAATCCTCAGAGTTAATGATTTACAACACTAGTACGCGTCAATTAGAGAAATCGAGTCGGTCTTAAGTTCTGGTATACGATTATCCCATGTCCAATCAGATTAAAATTCAACAATTGGAGGGATGGCCGAGTGGTCTAAGGCGGCAGACTTAAGATCTGTTGGGCGTATGTCCGCGCGAGTTCGAACCTCGCTTCCTTCATTTTTAATTTTTTATGATAGTTTTAAATGTTTTTTAAGATGTAAAAAGGAGCATTATTTATGGCAAATTGATGATAAATTAAGAAAAGTTATTTATTAGTTGTCGAATAATATGGTGTATATTACTCTGAATTTTTGAAAAGTTGATGTTGAATTAAGGAAAATATAACAACACATAAAACAACACTAAATTTCCCTTATTGTTTAAAACAACAGGATTAAATAATTTATCGCCCCAGAATCCAAGCTGTTAACTATCAAAGTGGTAAAGCGTCTACTTCTCAAAAAAATGACCAACTATTAATAAAGTAATTATTTTTTTAATGGTACATCCTCACGGACAACTTCACTTGTTGAAAGGAATGCCGTACTGTTAACAGACCGGTCGATAACAAATGGACCAATAGACAGATAAAAACTTATCTGTTATCTGTTATCTGTTATCAGATATCTCGTATCTATTCCTCTATATAATTATTACACATTAGATTAGTATTTATAAGGAGACATAGTTCTCCTGTTCTTTGTATTTTTGTTTTTCTATAGCTTATTTATTCACCAATTTATCTAATCAATATGGACCCGATTCTCAGAGTTAATGCATTACAACATTACTATCGAATGACGAATAGTTTCGTTTTCAATACAGGAATATTTGGGTAAGCAAAATTCTCGATCAACTAATATCATTTTATAATGCATTAACCCTAAGGGCGTGACTTATCATAGTAAGATAAAACGGTAATTATAATAAAATATAAAAATATAAAATACAAAAGAGAAAGCATACCTCTTACGTGTTAGTGCAATAAGTAAGCAAACGGTTAGAAGTTCGGTGTTAAGAGACAACAGACAAGAGACAAGATATAAGCAATATGGCATTCATTTTGACCGCATCGGTCTGAATAATGTAGTGAACGGCAATGAGTTAAACCCAAGTGCTGCAATCGTTATTGAGGTATCTAGGCTAATTTCTTTTTTATTTTGGAAAACAGTAATAATTACTAATATTATAAAATTGATAAGGTCTTGCACATTGTAATAATCTTTATTATTAGCCTAACTGATATTCGTACTGGGGAGGATCTTTTGAATGTTTTAAAGAACCAACCTGCATATGCAGGTTTGAGCGTTAAATAATTGAAAGGTGGATGGAATAATTGTATTCAAATAATTGAACAATTGGAAAAGGAAAATAAAATCATTGTGCATAAAATGCAAAGGATAATTCTCTTAGACATATCTGGTTAAATGTAGATATGCTGCCGATCAAAGTGTACAATGGCGTTCAGTCGATTCATAATTGGGAATTACTAACAGATCAATCTTCCGTTGCATTGCAGGAGGCTATCAATAATGCTAACAAGAATAAGTCATCATTCTTAAACTATTATTTATTCAAGTTCACATCTAAAAAGGTTCTAAAATTTATATTCAAATAGCATGTGAATTTATTTATGACTTGCTTTGAAATCCAAGGTTCCTTGAGGTTCCTTTTGTTGTTTTTGGAAACACAATTGCCTATTTGTAAATATTGGACATGATATCGCATGGCTGATTTACTTGTCCTTTGCTTCTGCAGAAATTGTTAGGACGCATTCATTTAATCCTGTATTAGATGCTAAATTTTTTCCTGTTTCTTCTTATCTTTATAATAAAAGGAAATATAGTAGTCTCTCTGTATTCTCTCCAGAGGATTACAACAGGACTGATAGGGATAATAAAAAATCAGTGGCTCCATTTGTAATTTATAAATTCCCCCAGAACTTTCATTACCTCGATTTGAAAATGAGATTGTTTCAATAGTACTTTTTTTGGTTATTTAATAATATTTATATTTTATCTTTCAACATTAAACTGCTCTGTCTATTTTGTCTAAGTAAGAATCTGTCCATTTGAAAAAATGCTTAAAAGGGTTAAATTTTATTTCGTTCAATCAGTTAGAAGTTTCTTTGGGTTGTGAAGGCATATTGGGGCAGGGGTAAACTATAGAAGTATAAATTCTGAACATCTTTGTTTTTTCTTGACATTGTATAGAATGACAGAGTGCTAGACGTTGGAATATAGATGATCTCCATAACATTTAGACTTGCTACTTTCCAGGACAAACCGATTTGATCTTGATGAGTTGATGCTTCAATAAATTGAGATTTTGTTTTTATTTCCTTATATAAATATCATTTTTAAATGAAACTCAGATTTGACAACATTAAAAGAATCTATTTGTTTTATTTTTTTGACAATTTATAGAGAGTAAATTTTAGGAAGATCCCTAAATACATGAGCTTCAGGTATCACATTAGCTGGTTAATAAAGATTAAACCAGTGCTTGGGATAGGTTCTTCAGATCGATAGAGAATTGGGGTGAAGTTGTTAAATAATCCCTTAATAAATATAAATGGCACTTTTACTTATTGCCAAATTCATTACTTGCGCTTTCAAATTTATGTGGAATTTATTATTGAATTCTTACATATCGAAAGTTGTTTTATTAAAAACTTAAAATTTTTTGTTTACAAGCAAATCATTTAGTGTACCTGCTTCTTCAATTAAATCATCTTGGTAAAAAAGTGGAATTTAGAGAGGATCCCTGTACTGAACGCAACTGCTGAAGAATGGAGATCGAGAGGAAGAAAGTGCATTCCTGGATTTGATTGTTGAATCATTCCTATTTAATTGAAAGTAATAGAAACCCCAATCAATAGGCCTTGATTGGATCTCATTCACAGAGGTTTGTTGCTCATTTTTATTTATAAAATTTTGAGTATAATTCACGTCTGGATGATGATGTAGCCCATTGACTTTTTTGGATTATATATATATCTTAATTCCACGCCGATTTTTAAAGAACCTGGATCGTACCATTTTGCAGCAGAAATTGTGAATGACTCATATTTCACCAAACCTAATCATGCATGATAAACTAAAATTTAACTTATAGTCAGGTTACAATGAGTACCACATTGGTAGCAGGTAGGGTGATCAAAGATAGACCAATCAGGATCTATCAATTTCCTACTTACACTTTAATTTTTTTATGCAATGAAATATAGTTCTCTAATAAGTTTTATAGTTTATTATATTACTATAATAGACGTTGCTTTAAGAGCCAATATATTAGGACAGCATATGAGCCAAATTGTCCTGCTTATGTAGAAAATGACTAATGAACTTGGCATTTGCTCTCTATTATCTAAAGTGGGATGCATTTGCTTAAAGGATGTTGATAACTCATTAGGGTCATTGCTCCCATTATTTTACGGATGGTTCCATGTTATTTCCTGAAGACTCGGACTAACTCACTATGTCGAGATAAATCACCCATTATAAGTAGGTGTTGTTTTCTAATTTTCATGGCACGCAAAATTTGTGATACAAGTGGGCTTTTCCCATCTCTTGTATTTTGTTATCTCCTGATGAGAAGTAAGAAATCTAGTGAAACTTATAATGAAGCCCGATTTTCAAATGTGTGAAAGAGTCCAGGCTGCAAATGTGAAAACAAAGAAAAGGCAGCAAGTGTCCAAGTGGTGAATCGAACTGTCACTTTCACTCTTGAAGTCGCAGGCCGATTTTCAAATGCGCTATGCACTAAAAACTGAAAAAGTTGGTTTTTGTTTTCAAGGAAATTATTTTTTACTTTAATTTTTACATGCTGAATAAATGGAATTAGGAGAGAGACTTAGAATTACCTAGTTGAAGCACTATGTAATAACTCTAGACACGAGAATTATAACATATTTATTAGTATATGGGAATTAGATATATACATGTGTTACGTGTATATCTGTATACTAACCTCTATATTTCTATATATCTAAGAGTAAGTAAGTACAAGTCGAAGTCCACAGCTGTTATTCACATTCTATTTCCCTCATGAAGACTTCTTCAACGGATAAATTGGTGAAGCTTCGGCTTCGATACCACTAATCTCTTTAATTAAGATATACTATTGTAGATTTTCGCATTTCTAGACACCCAATAAACGAATTCGGCGACAGCTTATTTTCCACAAGAAGATAATTTTAGATAAATTTCAGTTATAACTTCAATTCTCAACCCGCGACAACTTACTTGCTCAATTAGCCCCGGTATTTCTATGTTAAATAAGCTGTCCCGGGTTGAAAATTAAAGCCGTTACAGAGATTTACCTAAAGTTTCCCCCCGACTTAAAACTAAGTTCTTAGCAAATTCAACTTTTGAGTGTCTAGAAATACGAAAATTTTCAGTATCCTAATATTTCCCCAGTTTTCTACGTTAAGTAGTGATCCCTGGTCATGGAGCTTACTGCTTAACGTCTTAAAGTAAGTTTTTAATAGAGGTTGTGTTCTGATTATTTGATGCAAGTGTTGTTGCAATAGATATGTAATTTTCAGTATATTGCTTCAAAGTCTACTAAATTGTTCTTAAATGTAAAAGTGGTTAAATAAATGAAGTGTTTATTGTATTATTATTATTATTCTTGTGTACCTATCGAGATCAGGTTGTTGGTCTTAATTTTATTTTTGAAACACATTAACGATGCTGCTCGACTTTTGCTTGAAAGGATTTTTAAATTAAACAACATAATGTAACATCATACACCCCAAGCATCCTGGCAGGTTCATTATTCGTTCTCTTTGACCTATTAGTTAGCTATATCTACGACGCGTACCCAAAATAAAACTTGAAAAGGGATTAAGACATTTAAGGCATGCGGTAGGAAAAAGCAAACTTGAGTTCACGGCAACTCAATGGAAAACTATGTAACAACTGAAAAACCCACTTTGAATTGGATTTGACGTTTACACATTCTCGTATGGGTTATCTCGATTGTACATAGTAATCACTTTGGACAGGATTGGTTGAGTATGTAAATCAAATAAATTACTATGTATACGTGTATCCTTTGCTCAAGTACGTATGCCCGCAAAAGACTCCGACATTTCTTGAAGATTTCTGGTACTATAGGTTTACTATTGTCATACTACTTGAATTTACCCTTGACACTACTCCTGAATAATCACAGTGTGAAATAATTTTGATATTTTTGAATACTAACTCGGAAAGATGTGAGACTAAATTGAGTCCCTGAACAATACGAATTCTCAATGCAATCATTTCAGCTTTCGGCGTAGGGAGAGGCAGTCTTAAACGCGATTCTTGAAGACTTAGATACAATATAAGATACAATATTCTAACCATTGATTAACATAATAAATCCAGCTTGTGAGGTGTTTTCTACTGACGCATCTGTATATACATTGATTATTAGTTCCTTGTCATAGTTAATGTCGACAGCGTCTTGCAATTTAAGACACTTTAAACATGAATTTCTTGCTGTATGACAATATTGTATCAAATGACAACTTGTCTAAATTGTAATAACGTTGGCACTTCACTAAATTGAGCTAAGTTGTGTATATATAGTAGTAGCATCTGCCTTTATTGCTGTATAATATAGCTCTCCAACCATTGATATGTGAGGTAGATTTGTAAATAAATGATCGTATGGTTAAACTGCTTTTTCTCCTGCTTTCTTCTTATCTTTAGATTTCATTGAACATTATTCGGTTCTTGGGAGTCCTACATTCGATAAGTCAATCTCCTCTAATTTTAATGGCTACAATTCATAATGTCGAGTTACACTGACATTTCGTTTACATGGTTCTTCTTTTTCTGCTATGTTAATCTGATTTACAATGAAGTCAGATTTGAAAACTGGAAAGGTAACTTCATTTTGATAATTTATAAACGGTTTTAGAGTGCGACATTTGACTTGCTTTTGTAAGATGAAATCATAATTCTCTGGAAGCGTTAATAGAAAAAAGCACCTAGACCTATATCAAGTTGTACTTCAGTTTGATGAAAATCGAGGGCTAAAAACAATAAGGATACCTATTACTTTTCAGGGAAAATTCTTTCATTAACAGTCCTTCTAATTTGGTTGGATCTTCTGACGATGTTCACAAATCATCCACATGATGGCCGATTAATAATGATTTATCTTCGTTGAAATGAAAACACTTATTATTGAAGGTAGAGAGAACTAATTTAGAAAAAACTTTTATTAACGTTTCATGAAATTTAAGTGGTGAAACATTTAATCCATAACAGTATCTTTCCCTTCGTAGATATTTAGTTTTGAGATGTGGATAAATCCTAGCAGCGTTCGCAATATTAATTCATGTGGCGATACGAGCGAGTGCAAAAATGCAGGACTAATATCGTTCACCGAAAATTTCCAATTCTTTTTCATTATGAATAGCAGAAACAAAATGAATAGAGTAGGTTGTTTCAATACTGGACTTGTAGTGTCTTTATTTCTATGACAAACTATAGGTGGATCAATATAGTTAAACTTGCCTGTCATATACTCTTTCTAGCAAAGATGCAAAATGCATGCAGGTGCTTTGCATTTCTGAATCTTTTAATTTCCTGATAAACCGATAAACTTCTTTTGTAAGAAACTATCTATTTCTTTCTGATTGTGTCAACCATTCTGAAGATGATATTGCTTTTTGAAAGCTCTTTGGTGAATGTAGTGATTCATTAGACTCGAAGTTGCACTCTGACCTCATAAATGATTAGAAATAAACAATTGATTTCTTCATGGGATGACATATAACCACATAGCAAATGACGATCTTCTTTAGTAAAAGGAATTTTAGTTTCCAATGAACTATATATATTTGTCACGGATTCCATATTTCTACCTCTATAAATGTTGAATGTACCAGCCTTAATAAATTGGGTCACTTTATGCCATACCCAATGGACTCGTTTGTAAGGTTTACGATTGACAGGAGACAATCACATCCACCAATTCCAACAAAGAAACCCTCTTATAGCTTTGTTTTTCCTTTCGGGATTGTTGGAAAATATCTATTTTCCATAAACATAGCAAGGCTAGGTAATGTTCCTTCGATATTGAGAAATATATGTGCTGGTTGCGAACTAAGAGATTTTTCCTTTTCTGCTTTTTTTTCTTCAGTAAACCATTTATTTGTACGACGAAAGTATTTTTAAAATGATATTTGCCCTCGAATTCCAGAACGAGGAGAACTATTGTATGGTTCAACAACATAGTTGCATGATAGTTCAAAAGAACATAATATCAAAGTAAGCTACTAAACTATGTAGGATTTTTAGTGATCCAACAATTTTCTTACCTTTATGTCCCGTAGATGCAACGTCAAGCTATGGAATTTCATTGAGATTTCCCAGATTAACATCCCAATTTTGTGTACTTTCAAAGCCAAGTCCTTTAAATTCCACATCTTTATCAGTAATAAAATATCTTGGTTTAAGTTCTTGGACCTCACTTTCAGTTTTTATAGATCTCTCAAACTTTCTTGCTCAACAACAAAGATTTTGCGAAATCTTGAAAAATCATCAATGATGAATACAATCCAATGTTTAAGTACCACTAAATTTGATTGGACCACCAGTGTCCAAATATAATCTTTCGAATGGTTCTTTACTGTTGTGTTCGTTGGTTCCGCTTGTTGGTTTTAAACTAAAATTTTTCAACTTTGCAAACCTTACAATGTTTAATACGTTTGATAACTTTATTCTATATTCCAATATTTTCGTATAATGTAAGAATCCTAGTGCACAAAGTAATCTGAAAATATCATCTGTTGGGGCTTTATCCATCATGATATCGGTTTTAGAGAAATGGAATTTAGTTATTTGTTCAATCGTCGCTAGAGTGACATTGTTCGAATCTTCCAGTTCTTTTAGAAAATCTAAATCAGATCTTATTCCTGAAATATCTATTCCTAGATTCTGTACTGTGATGTTGATTCATCCATTTTAGTTTGAGTAGCTGTAACTTAATAACACGTCAACCACCTCCAATATTTTCATACAGTAAAATAATGACATCATCAGTTTTATCTTTTCTTTATTTTTCAACTAGGTCCATGACTCGACCCATAATCACTTGATCAAATAGAGAACGTTTGATCAAAATCATGTGAGTTTTCGTTAAGAATACACCACAGCCACAATATTGTAATTGTTTTAAGCTTATCATACTTTCAATAGAGGAAAATATATACAAGGTAGATGATTTTCGTCGAATAGGATAGTACCTTTTCATGGTGATGTAACAATCTGTCCGTCAGCTATTCTTATGGGGGTGCTAATCTCCTCATAATGTTCTAGCATAGGTTTCTCATTCACAAAAGAAATGCTAGCACATGAATCCATTAGAAATAATTTTTCAAATAATTCTGAACCAAATGTCGCTGTAGAGAATTAATTCCAGCCTCGATTTATTTATCCCTCTTAATTTATGGCCCACTAAACTATATGTGATAGAGTTTTCGTTGTTACAATGTTTTACCTGAAATAATTTAGTGGGTAATTATTAACTCGCATTTTTCTTTTCCCTACATTTTTTTTTTCTCAATTCATGTACTGGCAACGTTTTTAATTAGGAATCTTATTAAAGAAAACAAATTTATTGGTTAACTTATCTCGTTCTCATTCATACAACTCTTTCTTATGGTCCTTATGGTGCCCACCACATTTAGTACATCAAATACTACCATTTGAAATAAAAACATCTGTGGGTTTTGGACAAACTTTATCCTTCCCTTTTGGCAGAAATTCAGAGTCCACTCATTTCCTTATGTTTAGATTTTTTTTCTTCCCCCCTCCATCTAGTCTATCATCATTATTCGAATTAGATGCTTTTCTTTTCTTTTTAGTTGAATCATATATGATTTTATCTCAAGATTAAAATCCTTTGTTATTTAAACGGTATAAAATGTCTTGATTTAGTTTTACAAGTATTTTTAGTTTCCAATTGTAAAAAAGGGTTTATATTGTTATCACTTCAAAATGAGCGATAACAAATAAATTATGACGGTATTGAGATGCTTATAAAAGGATGTGAATGTTTTATATCTAAATATCGAGTTTTTATTTCAAAATTTGAATCTGCTGGTAATGATCCTGTATTCCTGAACCTGTGTTCACCATTTGCCGGAAAAAAATAACAAACAACTCTAACAGTCTCAAACTAGTTGAAGTTGAAGGAGTCCAAAAATAGAAATTGGTAATCTCGTACTTGGAATATTCAAATTGTGTAAAATACGTCATATTAATTAATACAAATATGCAAAATTAAATTACTTATCTCAGGTCAATCTTAGCTTATTTTAAGAGAAATGATAAATAGTCAGTGTGTGCAGGTTTCCAAAAAGTATGAAAGAAAAAGAATTTCTAATTTTCGTTCTTCTCTATATATATATTTACAAGTACCATATTTTTTCGATCCCAAGATCAAACCAGTTTTCGCAATGAAATACAAATAACAACAGTTTCTAATATTAACAATACAATTCACGGCCTGTCAGTGAAACATGCATATTATAAAGATACTGCTACTTGCGAAAATGTAAATTTTTGGTACTCCAAATTTGATCTTTTTAACGATGTTTACTTTTTCATAAACATTATAATCCTATAAGGAATCTAAAATATTTTTCTTAAGATTTAATAATATTATTTTCACATGTTGTAATCATAGCAATGCATATGTTATAGTTTTTTGAATTTCCAGACACTCCGTTGTTGAATTCGACAATAATTTAGTTTCAAGTCAGGGAAAGCGTTAGATAAATTTCCATAACAATTTTAGTTTTTAAATCTGCGATAACTTGTTTCTTGGGAAATAACTTAGCTTTACTGGGAGTCTTTCAATTGACCCTGTTAAATGTCGATTCTGCTCTCATAAAACATTCTTCAATTCATGGGCAACTAGAAAGTCCCAGGTAAACTGGCGCAGGGAGCTGTCAAAGCTTTATGGGAACCTTTCATGAGTCTTTACACAAGAAAATTTACTTAAACCAAGTCCGGAAATCATACTTTTTGTAACATAATGTTTCTACAAGAGCGTTTTAATTACCTCATCATATATACTTTGGTATGTGAACTAAATATCTTATCCTTCAACTGTTGACAAAACATTTAGTCTCAAATTTGTATTCCGAAAAATGGAGGTCATTCGAGGAAGCACAAACAGTGTACTTCATTATTTGCATTTCATGAAATATACTTCGTAAAACGAATTTTATAAATTGGAATATACAAAACTTTGTTCATGAAAAATAGATAGTTTTAATTATACTAATTTTACCATCAATTACCTACAACTGATGTACATTAATGGGTATGTTTTAGTGGTTAACAAATATACTATAAATATAGGTTAATTACTGTTTACAATCATACAAATATTAGAAAGTTTGTGCTAAAAAATATAAGGTGGAAACTTTCCAAAAACACAATATTGTTAAATAATATAATTGTATAATAATAGTGGAAAAAAAGTAACGATTTCACGGGCAATAATTTCTATATTTAATAATATCTTATTTTACCTTGACTGCGGATTTGCTGAATCTTAAAGTTGCTACCTAGATTTCAAAAAAATAGTTCAATAAATTCAGGAGTTCTTTCTGCGTCTGCTATTGATTCATATGCATAAGTCTGTGATATCACAATCATAAAGTTACCATCCAGGAGCATTTTTGGAATCAAACAAATCAGATCAGCAGTTGAATGTTTTGGAAGGCGATCCATCATATATCTTGCACTGTAATGAAAATGATTCAACTTTGATTACCTTTATGTAATTGAATATCTTTTAGTGAATCATATGCATTATCAATGATCCTGATGATCCTCTGTAATTTTTTTAATCATTTGCAAATCAACTAATGGATTTGATGTAATAATATTACATTAGAAGATAATTTATGAGTGATTTGCCCCATGGAATAAGATGATTTATCCCCGTCTTTTGAATCTTTATCGTAATTTTTTCACCAAATTCAAAGCAAATGGACTTTAAAGTAACGGCAAAATGTTGTTGAATTTTCAGTTTAAGAGGCTTTGTATTAGATCTATATTGCATAATAAAATTGTTTGTATTATCGAAAACTTTGTTTTTCTCAGTCAAAACATAAGTTTTTAGTATGTGAAACAAAACAGTGTCAAAATAAATGATCCTAATCGAGTTATCATTTATTTTAGGTAATAAAAGTACTAGATATTTACTTTGTTTTCTACATCAATATGTTGATACAATATTGTCAAAAAATACTTTGGAATGATAATAACAATCAGTCCATGTAAATTTATTTGGAGTGAAGTCTAGGTAATCTTTTCTCAAATGACTTAAGTCCTTTTCTCTGAAAGGCTGTGCTTCTTTACCATCCTTTTTACTTTTAGCATCGCCAAAAGAAACATTTGGCCAACTTGATGTCTAGTAAGATAATAAAAAAATTCCTTTGCCTTGCTGAAACACATAAATTTGACTAGAATAAACCAAATAAAAGGTTAACTTCCTCTTGGTTTAATTCGCCGAAGTGATCTTTTTTGCGAGTAACCCTAGTATTTTTCTTTTTAGTATTTGACGCATCCTATTTTTGATGTAAGAAGGAAATTTCTCAAGAATATCAAGATACCCATTTGCTATGTTATTCCGAACAATTTGTCATCATGACTATCATCGTTTAGGTCAAGTGGCTTAGCACGAATGAATTGTTAATAAAAGAAGAAAATTTATGTTAATCAAACGGAAAACAACAGCTTGTAACTGTTATAACGACGAATTCTGGCCTTTTATTCTCTTTTCTGATTATTTGTAACATATCAGGAAATATTCATAAGTTTTTTTCTCATAATCAAAATGTAAGTAACTTCTATGATAAATTATTAAACGTCAGGTTCGCCAATGATGAATATATATATTGAAAAAGCATATAGCAATATTAAACTACGAGGGAAAAAAATAATTTATCTTGCACTATTGTTATGTTGCAATAATATCCTAATGCAGAAGAAGAGAGGGAATTTTTTAAAATCGAAAAAAATAAAAATGACACAACCATTGAAGTCAAGACCGAAACATTTGATGTTGACTCTGAAGTGGAGGATTGTGTACCCAGAGGTTGGACACCTTGAAAAATCTGAAAATGTAGGTACATTTTAATGATGCTAATGATATTATTAATTCTGCAGATACTAATAAGCATGAACTCGTTAAAAATGTTGTAAGTAGTATTCCCAATCACCAGAAGCAAACTGAGAAAAAAATTAAGCCAGCTATTGTCAAAGAAAATGCATCTTGTCGAATTGGAAAGGTATTTAGACATAATGGCCAATCACCTGGAATATATGAACTAACTACTACAATTGACAATATTTCAATAAAAACTGCTATGCTAATCATTATAAATTGCCATCTCGTGTTTTGTCCCTAATTTATGACTTTATTGTTATTGTCTTGTTTATGGACAAATGCCGTTAACCTATATCTTTCGGATATAGATTAATCTCAAGTTCTTATTGTTGATAATTTTGTTTTCTTTTTCGTCCCCACCAGAATTTTTCTCATGTTGTTATAATATGATGGTAAACTGGTTAGACTAGAACCGCTTTATACGAAATTTAAAGAAAATACAGACTTTATCAACAATTGCGATTGTCACCAAGAGCGTTCACTTTGTATTTTCTATTTAATTGTTTAAAGAATATTCAATTATGAACTCCCTGTTAAAAATATTAGACACGTTAGAAGGACATCTGATACAATGCATATTGTTATCCCCAATTTCTAAATGAAAAATACAGGCAACCTTTTTAAAGTTTACTTTAAACTTATTCGTCATTTTTTTTGAAAGACCTATTTGTCTCGACTTGAAACCTAATTTTGGTAACGTTTACGTTGAAGTTTTGGTGAAAAGAAAAACAGAAAACAAATATAGGGCTGAGCCATATAGTAAATACGCATGCAGAAAGTCAGTAAAATCGACTGTCTTTTGTCGTCATATATAATGGTGAAATTAATCAGCAAATTGTAAACAAAATAACAAAAACCGGCAAGAATGACAGTGCAACTCCAGTGCAGTTAATTTCAGAACGGAATATATTTTTGAAATCTGTTTTGAAAAATATGTAAAAGATAAGTTACATTTTATGGAGGTAGATATCATCAAAAACTAAGTATTATGAATCATTTTTTAAAACCGATTATAGTCAAACCATGAATTTGATATGTTTTGATCATTTAGGTTATGGAGTTTCTCCCATTCATCATATTTATGAAATTGAAGAGTTAACTAAAGTATATATATAATAGTTCGGCAGAGTACCAAAATGTTTTGACGCATCTTCTACAATTCCTCATTTATCTCGTACACAAATTTGTCTATTGACGAAAGAAAAGATTAAGCATTTTGTCACTCAATTGAATAATTTTATTAGCTTACCATATTTATTATATACATTATGCACTTATAGCATGATATTCTATAATTTACATAACTCTTTGAAGCTGATTTTATTTAATTTTGCAAGTTTCTTCTTGTCAAATATGCACCATTTATTGTTCTAGATATCTGCTAAGATAGTAGATTTTCATTAAAGAGCTTAGCGACTATCGATGCTACCCCTTCACCAATTTACCTGTCGAAGAAGTCATCACAAGGGGAATAGAATATAAACGCTCCGTTGATTTCGATTTCTTGTTAGTTGCTCTTCAATATACATATACAGAAATATATAGATCAATATAAACATTCAGCTATACATATAACATATATATACCTCATTCTCACAAACTAATAAATATATTGATAATTATCGTAGCTAAAATTATTGCAATATATGCAATATTTCACAAACTTATATAAAAATTATGAACATATTTTTTTTTAAATTTTAAAATATATAAGTTAAATGAAATAAACATTTAAATTGAACCATTTCCTAATTTAAAATGTCCATCACGCATCAAATTGGTTCTATCAAATTTTTGCAAACCCTCGAAAATACTGCCTGAAAATAAATCAATCACAAGTGAAAAAATATCAGATTCATTATTGATTGGCAAAGCTCTTAGCAGAGACGTAATTCAGTCAAAGCTGTGAATTATATCGTACTGGTTAAAAAGTTATTCATTTTATAAATATTTTGCATCAAAACAAGGAAATTTTTCTTCCTCAGCTATCAAAATGGGGATATAGTAAAAGAGGATTTCCCTATCTCGTTTAAATAAATAAAATCCATCATTATCAAATCATCAGTATCCTCCATATTCCAAAGATTGACTGGTATCTAGGAGAGTGGTAGATAAATTATCAATTCCAGATTTTTCTATATATTCCAGTTGACCTCTAAACTTTTCAAGCAGTGTCTTTATATCATTAAATAGATTCTTTTCTCCTCTTCGAAATCAAGTAAACTATTAATATTATGCTTGTATACGAAAGATTTTATATCATTATAACTTAAAAATTTTACAATCTGTTCATTGGTTAGATTTGAAGCACATTCTTCCTCTACGTGATTTCAATGAGTTTTTACTGTCCAGACATATGGTTTAAATTATGCTTAAAAGTAGAACAAGAATCAAGATCAAGATCAAAATTAAAATTACCATCAGAATCAGAATCAGAAGTAAAGTTCATGTACTCTCCAACTAAAATTGTAGTATTTTGACGATAATCTTCTCCTCATTCTACCATTGTTTCAGATTCGGTGTCAAAATTATATATACTTTGAATATATGACAATCAGTCGTGAACAAATCAGTTAGTTGACTTTTTATAACGGATAATTCGTTTTTTTATGAAAAAAGAAACCAAGAATTCTTGACTATTTAATGTAAAACGTCCGTTTAGATTCAAAAAAAGAATCTAAACCATGAAACAACGATGCCACATAAAGAATATAATTTAGTATAATATAATATATCCTTCTCCAAATGTGAAAGATTACATAATAACTACTGTGAATTTATCAAGCCTGGAAATCCTTGAATTATTCAATATTAGTAATTGTGTCTGGATTAACCGAAATATCATGACTTTACAAAAATCATTTAAAGATGCATGCCGGATCTCGCCCAAAAAAATAAGGCGTCCAAATATTAAGGAGGAAAAAAAGACCATCATTTTAAGTTTATTGAAACAAAAACAGTCTTAAAGAGGCAGACTGCAAGCATATTGGACATTTCAAAAAATATAATCGCCAATCTCGCTAATAGAACGTTAATCAAACCAAAGATTAGCAAAAATATAGTGTTTAACGAAGATCATATTGAAACTATACGAAAGTTACCTCAGAATGGTCTTTACAGCCATTCTAAATTCCAAGAAGTATACACTCATAATTTCTAAAGGATGATCCTCAGCATTCATTTAAGGAGATTAATCCTTTCAAATTTATTAAACTTGAAGTAGGGTATACATTTAAAAAAACAAACTGCTCAACAACGGAAGAAATCATATTAGGACCATTTTAGATAGACATCCATGATTTCATGAAGAAATATGGTGTCCGAATATGGAGTACTATAATTGTGTTTCTGTTGACGAAGCTGTTTTTAAGATAAGTAGATTGCTTGAACCTTCATGGGCGAAATTGGACTACACACTGTCGTTAACCAACCAGGTTCTCAAAGTGATGATACTAAATCTGCGACATGTATTGACCTTATTTCTTCTAGTGGATCCATTTTATGCCAGATAAAACATAGAAAAAAAAATACGGAGTTGGGAAAATACTAATGAAAATTTTGATTCTTCACCATTCAGGCTGTTGTCAGGTGATAATAGTATTAATATCAATTAAATTAATACTTGTTTAATTTAAGAAAATATAAAATATTTCATTCAACATCAATAATACCAACTATGATTCTAAGGTCTTTCATTATACACAGAAAAAAGATGTTAATTCACGCAATACGCTTTAAACCTATTTAGTAGGTTCTAAATTTCAAGAACAAAATTTTGAACAATTATCCAAATCAACCTATAAATTTGATAAATATTTTGGTACAGTAGAGAATTGATGATAAAACAGGAAAGAGAAAAGCAAAGAGAAGCCGAACAATTGCAACTGAAAATTAAAAAACAAAAAAGAGAATGAATAAAATTAAAAAAACGATAAGAAAAAGAAGAAGAAAGAGTTAAGGAACAAAAGGGAAAAAAGAAATAGAGTATTCAAAGAATCAACAACAAAACAAAGCTAAAGAAAACCAGTAGAAACCAATTCTTAGATGAATCCAAAATAAATGTTGAAAACAAAAGACAAACAGGAACTAGCAGGATTCAATCGATAAGTATTTTCAAGAAAATGGTAATATATAAATTGATGCAGTATCATATGACTGAGAGTGATGGGGTTATCGAATCTCTATATTTTTCACTTGAGAGAAAGTATAAAATTTTGCTTCAGCAATATTAAAAAGCGAAGCATAACGTATATAGTGAATTAAGTTCAACCCGAATAGTCCAAATATAGTAGTAGGTTTGTGGAAGCTTTAAGGGATTATACATTAAGTACACTGTTTGTGCTTCCTCGAATGACCTCCATTTTTCGGAATACAAATTTGAGACTAAATGTTTTGTCAACAGTTGAAGGATAAGATATTTAGTTCACATACCAAAGTATATATGATGAGGTAATTAAAACGCTCTTGTAGAAACATTATGTTACAAAAAGTATGATTTCCGGACTTGGTTTAAGTAAATTTTCTTGTGTAAAGACTCATGAAAGGTTCCCATAAAGCTTTGACAGCTCCCTGCGCCAGTTTACCTGGGACTTTCTAGTTGCCCATGAATTGAAGAATGTTTTATGAGAGCAGAATCGACATTTAACAGGGTCAATTGAAAGACTCCCAGTAAAGCTAAGTTATTTCCCAAGAAACAAGTTGTCGCAGATTTAAAAACTAAAATTGTTATGGAAATTTATCTAACGCTTTCCCTGACTTGAAACTAAATTATTGTCGAATTCAACAACGGAGTGTCTGGAAATTCAAAAATCTACAGTATTATTTTAATGGATTTATGTTGAAAGGGAAACACATGAGAATTAGGCATGTAATTCAGATTATATGAAGCTTATAAAATGCTAACCGGGAAAAGGGATCAAAAGAGAAAATCCTTTCATATAAACTAATTACCAGAATATCTAAGGAATCATATAATAAGAACAGTTACCGAGTCACACCAAAGGAAAAAAATATTTTATTTGAAATGAATGACAATTGAAAAAAAAAATTATAGATAATAATAATAGTCGATATTTATTGATTCTTTCTATTCAAAACCTTTTGTAGCTTTAATCTTAGATTAAAACCTGGTTCTGTTATATTAATGAAAAATCAGTATTTTGAATGATTTCTTGGAAATTCTCCTTATTAACGTTAAAATAGGCTACAACTTTTCTCAATTTCTCCATAAATTGCAGTTTCCTAAAAAATTATTTAAAATTCCTCACTGAAAAAATACTATTATTTTAGGCTTCGCTAAAAGTGTGAAAAAAGTTCTTTTTTCTGGTTCAATAAAAATGTCAGCAATTTTTTTTACAATATCTAAATCCTAAAGAGCAATTTAATTTGACCTTGAAAGTCTTCATCATTTCAGCAGCATCATCAAGAAAACCAACCAAACATTATCATTACCACGAGTAATTTTTTAATATTTGCTAACAATTTCACTAACAGCTTCTCGTCAAAATGCTACATACAGCTTGTCTACATTTAACTATATGGACTACAATTCTAAAAATGAATTTAATACCTATAGACTCTTTAGTCTCAGTTTCACAAATTCCCATTTCGTTAACCTTTTCCCAAAAAGGTCTCCTTCCGTTTTAACGAAACCTGTTATATTTGTGTTCTGTAACGGAGAGTAATAATGCAAAATATAAAATTTGTAGAAATTTTTGTCTTCCCCTTTTTTTTGAAATATTCCTGGTGACTATCAAATATTCGGAGCATTTTTCCAATCATAAAAGGATTAGACATACATTTGTGTGTAGTTATCATTAACAACACCGTTTTCTCTTTCTTAACATATTAGATCAAATAACATACAATTTAGAAAATTGAAAATTTGCAGAAATTTAGTAATTCACAATAATAAATGGCATCATGAATAAATTCAGGTAAATCAAAAAGTCTTTTGCGAATTGTGCTTTTTTCCCGAAAATATAGTTCCTGAAGCTAATTGAAAGTACTACCCAGTTTAAGAAATTTATTAGTAATTCTTATTGTAATACGATATTACCATTATAACTACAAATGAATTGAATTCCGTATTGATAACAGGCGAAGCGCCCAAAAACGGATCAATTAAATTTTATCTATTATCCAGTCCTTTTATAATTATTACTCTCTTACTTATATTATTTAGGAACATATAATTCTCTATTTATTTAATATTATTTATTTATTTTAAACCAGATTTGATTGCTCACTTACCTAATTATCACCTACTTCCATTTAATTAAAGGATGCCATTTATTAATGATTACTTACATAAGTGAGTTGTAAAAGAAAATAAAATTTTTAATTTAATGATACTTCGACTCTCATTCATTTTTATCCATCTTGTCACTATCTGTTAAATGCATTACAATATGAATTCTTCTAAACAAGGTTTGTCTTTGTAATATTTTTCATTTTTGTTCCTGTAAGCAAACATTTATAAGATAAATTTAATCTTTACATAGAATTGAAAATTTTATAAATGGAAATTTCAGCAGACCAAAAATACGGATTAGTATGTAAATACACCCTTCACAAAATTGGCAGCTAAAATTCCAAATTTTTCTCCAGATTGCAAAGCTAAAATGTGAAATAACCTCTCCCCTTAATTGTCAATATCTCAAAGCTTGTTTGTTTGAAAGCTACTTTACAATGCTATTAGCATAAACCCCAACAAGCATGCGAATATCAGTTGATCGCAAATATGTCAAATATATCAAAAGGAATGCTGTTCACATCCACCATATAAAACATAAAGTAATGAATGTTCCATTAAGAAAAGAAAGCCTTTATATGTGGATTATTCTCCTATTATTTAGATTCTATAAATGCTTCAAATGAGAATCATAAAATCCTAATACCAACTTATACAAATATTATTTGAAGAACAATTAAACGAAAACCATTTAAATTTTTTCCTTTATTATATAATACGAATCTCAGTAATTATTACTTACTGACTTATTGTTATTTCAAACTCAAAGATTTTAAAGTGACCACAGTTTATAATATAGTAAAATAATAACAAAAACAAGAAACAATAAACGAATGGTTGGTATTTTTAATTATATTTAAATAGAACCGAATATGAAAAAAAATAATTGAAAACGATTTTTTTATTTTTGAATAGTAGAAAAAATGAATTTTAGAGTAAGGAGAAGATAATTATAAAAGATAACTATGAAAAAGATTTTTTATTAGAATTAAGAAATTAAGCTAAAGTACCAATCATTATCAAAGATAAAAAAATAAAACCAATATCTAACCATAAGAGAGATAATTTCCGGGAAATTATTGATAAAGTTCTAATTAGATAATTAAAAACCCATCTCATTTGGTATAATTCACTACGGATTCTTATAACACCTGTTAATTTTTTATATAAGGAGACACATTCTCCCTTTGTATAGTTTTGCTTACTTATTTACCTAATTTAGTACCCACAAATTATACAATCATGGGTCCTTTGCTTTGAGCAAATACATTACAGCATAAATAAAGTTTAATAATTTGTTTGCATGAGCATACTCATTTATCAATAAAAGTACCCCATAAGATTACCTAGAGGAATATCAAAATAGTCAGTAAAATAAGAATATGGTGTGCAACAAAGAGTAGATGAAAAGAACTTCTTCATATGTTTCAAAATGTACATACATGGCAGAAATATGAGTTCAGCAACAACTTCCATCAAATAATAGAGTTTAATAGATTGACTCTTAAAGTAGAATCCATAATAATAAGATAAGCCGATGATTAAAAGAAACTATAAAAAATGAACAAATACAAACAAAATAACAGGAGAACTAAACAATAACATGGATTCCTTAATACATTGTGAAAAACTTAAGTATCTAAATAAACAGTATCAAGTAGTCAACTAAAAGAATGGATTGGAATTAACTATCTTAAAAGAACTACATATCTTTTATAAAATTAGATAATTGGTAAGTGAATATTCATAGCCTTATATAATAATTTTACTTCATTAAATCAATTCATTTCCATTTAACCAGCATATATTAAGATTAAGCTATTCTCTAACCAAATTTTGTTACCTATTGGTACATTGTATGATGGTTTCCCCTTATTTACCTAACTTGTAACTTATTGCTTGCCCATAATTGTATGATTGACTCCTGGTTTTTCCTAAATGGAATGAGTAATTTCCCATTTCTACAGGTTTCACGACCAATATCACATCATCCTTATTTGGTTAGATTGTTTGCATACGTTTCATAATTAGCTATTTCTGGGTACGGTAACATTATTATTAATAACTAACAACAACAAATTTTCACATGTTATAATGTGCTAACTCTGAGCATAGGATCCATATTGATTAGATAAATCGGTGGTTAAATAAACTATAGAAAATACAAAAATACAAATAACTGGAGAACTATATTATTGAAAGGAATGCCGTACTGATAACTTACCGGCCGATAACAAATGGACCAATAGCCAGATAATAACTTATCTGTTATCTGTTATCTGTTATTTCTGGTCGGCTATCTCCTATCTCCTATCTCCTATCTGTTATCTGTTATCTGTTATCTGTTATCTATTCCTTTATATAATTATTACACATTAGATTAGTATTTATAAGGGGTGATAGTTCTCCAGTTATATGTATTTTTGTATTTTCTATAGCTTATTTAATTACCGATTTATCTAATCAATATGGACCCAATTCTCAGAGTTAATGCATTACAACAGGTTATGAGCCAATTCGCTCTGACATGTCCAAAAGATGATTCGATGAAGTTAGTGTCTGCTCTCCATTATCCAAAGTGGAATGCATTTGTTACAATGATGTTAACTGCACACGGTGCAGGTTTAGTGAATTATTTTACCGACGGGTCCCTATTACTCCCGGACGGTACTGATGAGTTAATTGTTGCTCAAATTACCATGGCATTAAATAATGCCCTTCAATGTGTTTTGATGAATACTGTTTCACCAAAAGTTCTTATTAAGTATCAAGCTGACAATGTGTTTGGCTATGATTTATTAACATTAATTAGAAGAGACTATGCAAGAGTCTCTCCAAGACAGATGTATGATATGGTCAAACAACTATCTGATATTTCCC
>JAJMSE010000067.1:0-58840 GCA_030558305.1 Pichia phayaonensis
TACCTCCCACAAATGACCCCCTACATCCTGGCCACCCTCTTCTCCTCCTACCTCTGCTCCACCCTCTTCATCTTCTCCATCGCCCTGTTGGCCCTCCTCACCCACCGTCGACCTCAACATCCACCACCCTCCGTCGCCCACAGACACGCCTACAACACACCCCCTCCACCAACAACCTCCCTGGCCACAGTCGCAACAGCATTAGGTCTCTCCCTGACAACGTACAACATCACCACCGATGACGGCTTCATCCTCTCCATCCACAGACTCCACAAAGACTCTGTTCCGCCAACGGGGAAACCCGTTCTCTTCATCCATGGCCTTCTCCAGTCCTCCGCCTCCTTCCTCACATCAGGAACGAAGTCGCTAGCATACACCATGCTGCTCAACGGCCATGACTTATGGTTAGGTGAAAACAGATGCGGTTTCCATCCCAGACACTTGCATTACTCATCCAACGACCACCGAATGTGGGACTGGGACGTCCTTGAAATGGCACACTACGATATACCCGCCATGATCAAACATGTCCTGTCCAACTCCACCCATGATAAACTAGACATAATCGCACATTCCCAAGGCACAGCACAATGCGTTTATCTATTCAGTAACCAATTCGGCATACCCGCATACTCTCAATTCGTTGATAACTGTGTATTATTATCACCGGCAATATATGGAGGCCCGCTATTAAATACCAAGACATTCATCAAATTCATGCGATGTCTACCAAATCCAATCTTCAACCTCTTCTTTGGCACGAATTCTTTCATGCCCATATTGATCCATCTTCGTAACAAAACTTACAATTGGCCATATTTTGGAGATTTCTCATACTTGGTTTTCAACTACTTATTTAATTGGAATGATAAACTATGGGATGCTGAAATCAGATATCTCCATTTCATGTTCTCTCCTGTATATGTATCCACCAAACTAATGAAATGGTGGTTGCGTGGTGTTGGATTCCAATGTGACACTCCCATAATCAAGGAAAAATCATCCTGGTTTAATCAACACACGCCAAATCTCATGTTGTTTATAGGCACTTTGGATGATTTAGTTAATGGAAATTTGTTCGTCCAAAAACTACAAAATGAACCTGTCATGGATGGTAAGTGGAATTATAAAATCATTGATGGTTATAGTCATTTGGATGTCATTTGGGCAGATGATGTCGTTGATGTCATTGGTAAACCTATTTTAAATTTCTTAAATAAATAAATAAATAAATAAATAAATAAATAAATAAATAAATAAATAAATAATGTTTAATAATTTATAGATATGAATATATAGATATATAGATGTTGATATTATCGAATCGCTTATGCTTCTCTGTTAGCATATGCCTTTTCACTTGGGAAATGTGGATGGATTGGTTTGTATATTTGGTTACCATCCTTGAAAATTTCTTTACCACCATCACCTGGAATAACCTTCTTCAGGTTTAAACTCTTGAAAACACAATCATTTAACATGGTTTCTGCCTTTCTACAGTTCTTGAATTCCATGTTGGAATAATTAAGACATTTGAAATGCATTTCAAATTCTTCCTTACAATGTTTGTTTAAGTCTGATATAACACTAGATGCACATCTAGTAACTTTTCTACCTGCTTCAAGACAATTAACGGTACCATTGGTTCCATTTTCCTTTTGACATAACATGAAATCGTCGTTAAAATCTTTACATCTGTCAGCAATGAAAAAGGATGCACTTAACAATGGACCGGTGGTTGCACCTATTTCCTTGACATGTGGGATTTCTGTTGGTAATTTGTCGTTTTCGAAAACAATTTGGGTGTCTCTCTTCTTGTCACTAAAGTTGGATGTGGAGATAGCGTCGTAAGTGTTGGAAGTAGACATGGCGGATGGCTTCTCTGGCTATATAACACCGTAAACACTACATGTTCTTTTGTTCAAATTCATGTTCAAATTTAGATTTTTCCCCTCACAGCGAATAAAAAAACCGGGTAACTTTGTTTTCAACATGAATATTCCATATTATTAATTATCAAAATAATAATCAATATCGTTAGTATTCTATACATTTCCCTTTCTATTGTCCCCTACCCCCAACCCATGTTTGACTTTATCACTATAGGGACGCCCACCTCGCAGGCTAAAATCCTCACTGTTGATAACGTCACCATCTTGGCTGATCCAGGATGGAACGGTGTGGATGATTTATCACTTCACTATCCCTCATACGTCGATAAAATCAACATCATCCTCTTATCACAATCAACAATCGAATACATAGGTGCCTATGCAATGCTCTTGTACACGTATCCTCGATTGAGGGAAATACCCACGTACTCAACCCTCCCAGTGGCTAAATTGGCTAAAATCACCACCTGCGAATTGTATAGATCAATAGGTGTACTCGGATCAATTGAATCCAATATCATTGAAATCAATCATATTTCCAAATACTTCAACTCCATTAAATCCATCAACTATTCTCAAACCTTGCAATTGAACGATTTATCAATCACCGCTTACAGTTCAGGATATTCCATAGGTGGATCCATGTGGATCTTTGAAAATAAAATCAGTGAAAAAATCATATATTCTCCAATTTGGAATCATTTGAAGGATAAAATACTAAACAATTGTAATATCTTCAATAACAAGAATCTAATCCGATCAACTACGTACATTACAAATAGTGAATACACAAGTTCAAAATTATCTTATTCTTCACGTATCGAAAAATTTAGTTCTTTAATTGAAGAAAGTTTCAATTTGGGTAAAAGTATCATTCTTCCAACTTCACTCACTGGTAGATTTTTCGAACTATTGCTGAATATTTTAGCTAACAAAAAACTATCCGCTTTACAATTATATATCATTAACTATACGAATTTGGAAAATTTAAAAATTTTGAATAATTTCTTGGAATGGTTGAATTCAAACATAATCAAATTCATCGATGCTGAAGATGAAGATTCAGAAAATAAAATATTCGACATATCAAGAATTAAAACCATGACCCTTACAGAATTCGATAACATGTTAGATGTCCAATCATTTAAAAAATCTCCCAAAATTTATTTTCTCAATGATTTCAATTTTATAGATTCTTCCTTATTCAACCAGTTTATAACATCAATCAACTCAAGATTGAATTATTCCATCATTTTAACAGAACTGCCAAACATCAACTCCAAGTTACAACAATTTTATAATCTATGGATGGGCAATGATGAAGGTGTAATGAAAGATTTGAAAATTGATAACTTCGATTTGGTCTATTACGTAGATGAAATACTTAGAGGTACTGAGTTATCTAATTACGAATCTAAAATAATGAAACGTAGAGAGGCTGAAAAAATGCAAGAATTGGAGAGATTGGCTGCTATTAACAACTTAGAAAATGATTCAGATTCGGACGAAGATGACGATGACGATGACGATGACGAGAATACGAATGCTGATAATAACATTGCTGAAAAAGACATTAAGCTTAAAGGTGCAGATACCGGTATTAATTCTTTGGAAATCAACGAATTTAAAGAAATTGAATTAAAATATACTTTAAACGAATCAAAAATTTTAAAGTTGAATGAAATTCTAAGCTTAGAAAGAGATTTCAATGTTTCTAACCTAAAACATAAAAATAGAGTGTTCCCTAATGTTCAATTCAAATTCAATTCGGATGATTATGGTGTCGTTGTAAATCAAGACGATTTCCAAATTTTCAATGATGATAAATTCCCAATCATTTCAGATGACATTAATGATGATGATAACATCGATTATGATATCAATGATGCTGTTGCCGATGCTGATCTTGATGATATACAATTCGATGAACATGGCAAACGTAAAAGACGTACGAAATCTTCTAATTCCCTTGCCAACAAAAGAAGAAAATCAAATAATTCCATAAACATCATATCAAAAGATTTCGATATCGACAACTCATTAGATTCTTTGAACAACCCAATAACGAGGACAAAACATGTGAAGAAAACATCATTAAATTTTGGATTCTCATTCATTGATTTGAGCGGGAATCATGATTTAAGATCGTTGAAATATGTAGTCAATCAGTTGAAACCTAGAAAGGTTATTTTGCTACCAGTCATGAAAGTCGGTGATGGGAATGTCAATAATGGCAAAACCATCATAAGTTTAATTGATGATGTAAATAAAACGAAAAACACAGAAATCTTAAACGCATCATTAAACAACCAAATCAATTTGGGTAATGTTATTACAACATTTGAAATTTTAGTTGATAATAAACTGGTTAACAGCATTCATTGGAAATTATTAAACAATCAATATAATATTGGATTTATCAATGGTGTTGTTGAAAAAGTAAAAGATTGGGATTATAAACTAAAACCTGATCAATCAGACAAAGCTGTTATAAAAGCTGGCATTGATACTACTACTATAGAACCATCTACATCCAATTCTTCCACTATTGCACGTCCAACAACTATCAAAATTGGAGACATAAAATTGACAGAATTAAGAAAGATTCTGAAATCAAAATTAAATAATCTTAGTGTTGAAATGTTAGGTGATGGTAGATTGGTTATTGATGATGAAATTATAATCATGAAGGATAATTTTGGTAATATTAATATTAATGGTGGGTTAGGTTTATTATTTTATAAAATTAAAAACATAGTTAATGATATGTTAGCTACTGTGTAAATATGTATTATATTATATCATAAGTTTTATTTGAACCATCTATACATAATCAACAAAATTATAATTGCAACAATTCCTAATGGTGCATATTGTTTAACTAATAAATCCCAATTTATCTTCTTCGCATATTTACGATATTTAACACTCTGTTCCTTTAAAGAATTGGATAAATCTTGTAAATTATTCAGTTCTTCACCTCTATTTAACAAATCATTTATATTTTTATTCATTATATTTTTAACATCTTGTAATTGACTATTTATATCATTTAATGTTCCATTTTTAGCTCTTGAATCTGAATATATTTTTTTAGTTTTCGAAATAAATGTTTCAAATGTCATGAATTGATATGGTTTAATGATTTCTCCACTTGTAATTATTTTTCTGATCTCATTGGAGTAAATATGATTAAACTCATCATATAATTCATATATATAACTTAATGCCAATTGATTAGGGAATTGATCCGATGTTATGGTAATTATTAATAAATCATTGTCAACGTTAAACTTATAATGAATTGTAAATGGTTTGGAAACTATATTCCCAACTTCATTGTTTTTATTCTCATTTAAAATTCTTGGTATAATTTGTTTAATTTTTTGTTTAAGTTGCAATAATTCAGCTGTGTTTGAATCATCTGATGAAGCAGCCAGTGGAGTAAGGGTTGATAATTGATAAATTACTGTTGTTTCCATTATTCCAAAGGATGTTGCAAGTAATATTGATGGGTTTGAAAATAACACATGTTCTTATTATTGTTGTTGTTTTTTTTTCCATCCTGATAAAAATAAATATTCGATACCTCGTTGCGTTTTTGCATTTTTCGTTTTCTTGCTTGTTTGTTTGATCTCACAGCTCAAAGTTTAATTTAATTTTACAAATTTTATACATATCAGCTTTAATTTATACAATTATTATTATTCTACTCTATTTTACTAGACTTGTCAACTTCTTTTCATCTTCCTCCATCAGTTCACATAGGAATTGGATTCCTTGCTGTTGTTTGGATAAAACTTTAACTAAATTCTTAATTACCAAATCATTATTTTCAATATCATCTTCAACAGGGACATTATTATCACTTTCAATGTTGTTTGAATACTTATCCTTTAATGATGAAAGTCTCGCCCATATTTCATTAACTCTATTCAAACCTAATGGATCATCTAACTTAGATAACAAATTGTTGAAATTGGAAATTAACAATTCTTCATCATTTGTCAATGGATAACCTTTGTATTTCAAGATGGATAAATTAATTGAAATTTTTAATAATTTTAAGTTCAAATTTTTCTGTTTCAGTTTACATTTTAACAATAAATTATTAGAATGCAAATCATGCTTTTCATTTAATTTAATTAATTTATCATTTATTTCATTTAATAATTTTCTTGTTTGTTTAACATGGTTATCTTGTAATTTGTTCCTTTCAAATAAATCATTGAATCCACAACATTTAATAGGAATAGAATTGTACTCTTTTGGTCTATTTTTCATCGCATTCTCCCATTCTTCGGGTGTTTCATTATCAGGTCTTGTGAAATTGTTGAACGAAGGATCAACCCTATTGTATAAATGTGTAGTCATTTTACATTGTGGATTGGTGGAATCCCATGATGTTTTAATCTTAATCAATTTATCATTGATTGTAGGCGTATAGTCTTTCAAATTGGTACTAGCAGGAGTGGCGGTTGTGGCTATTGCTGTTTGTATTGGTTGTGTTGATTGGAGTGGTTGAATGGTATTGCTTGTCGTCAATGCAGACGTAGTTGTTGGTTTGGACCATGCAAATGAAGGTTGTGAACTAATTGATGGTGCAGCAGCTGTAGTTGTCGTTGGTTGTGTTAATGTGTTTGCTGCTGTTGTAGTAGTTGTGAGTGCTGCTCCTGCATTGGTATTTCCAAATGAAAAACCAGTTGGTTGTGCTGCTGTTGTTGTTACTGTACTTGGCGTCGTTAGTGATAATCCGGTAGTTGTTGTTGCAGGTTTTGCACCAAACGAAAATCCAGTTGTGGCAGTTGGTGCAATACCGGTAGTAGTAGCCGTTGTAAGTGCTGGTTTGGCACCAAAGGAAAAACCTGGAGATGGAGCTGTAGCTGTATTTGCGGTAGATGTTGCTGATTTTGCACCAAATGAAAATCCTGTGTTACCTGTTGCTGGTGTTGTTGGAGCTGTTGAAGAACCACCGAATGAAAATGCTGGTTTTGCAGCTGTTGGGGCGGTTGCTGTTGCATTTGACTGTCCAAACGAGAAGCCTGTACTCTGTTGTGGTTGCGTGCTTCCAAACATGGCTATATATGTGACGTAGAAACGGCTGCTGTACAAAACAAACAAATCAATACAAAGTGATTGTTTTATAATTAAAGAAAATTGGAAAAACATGAAATTTTCGTTTTCGTTTTGTTTTCAGCCAATTTGGCTTTACTGCGACATGGGTTGCTGTTGTGGTGGCAACATGAATGGGCTTCGGGGCATTTCTACACGACGTTTGGAGGAGTGGTACACAACCTAACAGCTAGCGGTCTGTCGTATGTGTTCCAAGACACTAGCAATTTCAAATACGCAAAAAGACGGCGGTGGTGATCGTAATTAATAACCAGGAATCAATTGGTCTCTCTCATACACCTTTAAAAACCACCTCTTAGTGATAACACTAAATGCAAGTCACTACCTTCAACAACACCACATTCAGTTAAAGTCTTATCATCGTCCAATTGTCTACCTGCAAAAAGGAATCTTTGTTGTTGTGGAGGAATACCTTCTTTGACTTCAACGATTTCTTTTAACGCTGAAACGTGTTCTTGTAAGTCAATTTCCACAGGAATACTTCTTCCGGTCAAACTTCTAATCTTTATAACGGCCATAATGAGTCACAGTGTGATATATGCTACCAACAAGAAGAGAGAAGAAGAAACACATACATACATTAAAACAGACATTGGAGTGAAAATCAATACGAATCGCTTTCAATTTTCTTGTCAAATATGGCTTTCTAATTTTTTTTCCCTATTTTACCTGTTCTTTCTATCAAAAAAACCAAAGATATTACATGCTTCCCACACCAGTCGTTCCCAATCTAGACATTGATCATGTTTATGAACCTGCAGAAGATACTTTTCTGTTTTTAGATCTTTTTGAAGACCTTCATAGTAACAATTATTTCAAATCTCCGTCACTTTTTTCAAATAAATGTCCATTGGTTTTGGAAATTGGTTCTGGAAGTGGTGTAATTTCAACTTTTATATCATCAAATAAAATAATACCAAAGGCCTTTCATTTAGCATCAGATATAAATATAATTGCCTTAAAAACTACCTTGTCAACGCTTAAATCAAACAATCCATCATCATTACCATTTGATACAATACGAACAAATTTAACCGATTCGTTGAAAGATAATCAAATTGATTTACTTATTTTTAATCCTCCTTATGTTCCATCTGAAGATATACCCGCAATTCCAAACATAGATGATAATGAAAATTCACATTGGTTAGATTTAGCTTTAGTTGGCGGACATAATGGTATGTTGATCACCGATATATTGTTAGATAACCTTAATAATGCGTTATCCATCAATGGTCAGGCTTATATTCTATTTTGTGCAAGAAATAATCATCCACAAGTCGTCTCTAAATTTTTGGAGGTAAATACAAAGTTCACAGTAGACTGTGTCATTCAGCGTAAATGTGGTTGGGAAGAATTGGCAATTTATAGATTTACAAAAAATTCTTAATTAATGGTACATAGCTTATAAAATAAATAGATCATTAAATATATCTTTTTCGATGCTTGAATAATCGATATCCAATAAATCATATTCTGTTTCATATTTATTTATCTTAATCATACTGAAAAATCTTTTCAATTCTAATATATTATTGATGTCAGTAATATCTTTTAACATTGGAACTTTCTTATCCTTTGAAACCACAAATTTCAAATTAGCTGATGATGATCCTGGTCTTTTACTTAGTTTTTCAACAATGCCAATTTCATTCCCATCTTTAATGGATTTAAAAATTCCATCAATATTATCACTTATGAATATCCATTCACTTAATTGGAATTCTTCTTGGTTTAAAATAACTAAAACGTCTAATAGTTTACATGACTGTAAAAATACCTTATTAAATATAAGAATTTCATTATTGTCCTTCTTTTCTTCTCCTTCTTCTCCTTCTTCTCCGATTTCTTCTTGATATACTTCGTTAAATATGTAAAACATTGATTTATTTAATAATGTCCAACAATTTATTAAATGACTCTCATTGAATTTTAATACTAAACATCTTAATAATGTTAAAATCCATGATTCAATTAAACAATACTTTGTCATTTGCCTAAAAGCTTTAAAAAATTCATTGATTTTGTTAATTAAATTGGAAACTAAACCAATGAATGTATCCTTTTCATTGATCAATAACAAATAAATTATTCTTTTGATATATGGTATATTTCCATTTAAAATTTCAGCTTCATCATTCCAGTTAAATAAAAGCGTTCCTGCAGAATTCGTACTACTGGTTAAAAATGTCAGCTTACTATTGATGATATCATTTAATCTATTCTCATCGTTTAAAATCCAATTTTTCATTATAATATCCCATTTGGATAAATTTTCTGTATTCATCTTGAAAAATCCTGAATCATTTAAAATTTCATAAACAAAATTTTTCCAAATTTTGATTTCTTTACATATATCATTACTACTTAGTGTTGCTAATAATTCAACAATATATGGTGATAGTGTATCAAAACTAATATTTCCTGATTTGTTAATGTGTCCGCTAATACCATTAATTATATTTGAAAATATAGTAATTAACTTATCATTTTCAGTGATTAAACTCTTCATTGATGGTACAATTTCAATTAAGGCAATACATACATCATCCCTAAAGATAATTTTTTCCTTATTTTCATTATCGTCTTGTTCTTTTTCATTGGTTGAATCATTATTTTGTAGTATAATATTTGACAATGTATTTTGATTTTTAGATCCAATTTTAATTGTAATGCATAAATTGATTAGCTTAATAAAATTGTCGCTGATATCTTTATTATTTTTTTTATTTTTACCAAGTTTAGTATTTTGAACCTTGACACCAATAAGACATAAAAATCTCAATAAATTTGGATAAATATATTTATAGTATGAAATATTGGAAAATGTGTCCTTGAAAAATGATTGAATATCATTCCAGATCAATTCTAAATTTTCATCATCCTTCAGATTTTTGCAGTATTCAATTAAAAATGAACTTATTCTGAATTCATTTAATTTTGAAATTAAACTTGATCTTCTCTGCTCTTCTAATGACAAATAATTAACCCTTGAAATGATGGAGTCTAAAATATATGGTAAAATGATTTTTTGTTTACAAACGTCTAAATTTTCAAATAATTTGAATCCTTTATGTTCATTATTTTCATAACATTCAATTAATGATTCAATTGTTTCTAATGGTTCCAGTAAATAATTTTGTTCAATTAATTTCTTACATCTAAATTTAATCTTGTTGAAGCAATAGTTTAAAGTTTTCAAATCATTCAATTTAGAATTATCGACTAATTTTTTTTCACAATTAGTCCAAATTTGGTAGACTGTGAATATACTCCTTCTGAATGATTCAATTAAATACCTTTTCCTTTTAGTGCCTTCATTTTTATCATCAGTTGCCTCTAGTTGAAAAACACCTTGTATAACAGATCCAAAAAATCCATTTTCCTTACTGGATCCGCTGATCGAATTGTTATTAATATTATTCAATCCAAATATATCAGAAAGAATGTATCCTAAATGCTTATGGCATTTCATCAACATTTGTTCCATACCCAATATCAACTCACAAACTGGGTCATTGATCGAAAAAATATCATTATTTCTTATTCCTGGCAAATACTCAATTTCAATTTTGCTGCAAATACAATCAATTAGACCATTAGAGATTTGGAAAATTATATCTGGATAATATTCTGCAATTGATAATATCAATTCAATCCAATTATTAAAATCATTGCATGAACTTGAACTTTTAATTCCAATCGTTAAAAAATCCAACAAATTAATGGTTTTGATGTCAAAAATTGAAGTTGTCTGATTTTTTTTAATTGACAATTTAACCATCTTACTAATTGATTCTAAATAATATGAATTAATAGCAGATTTGTTTGGATTGTTCATACAATTTTCTTCACAATTATTGATCAATGATTGAAAGATTCTGTTAAAGTTAACCTCATTACCATCAATTAATAAATTAATAACTTTTAATGATAATCGAACACATTTAAGGTAATCTAAGTAAATATCATCTGATGTGATCAACTCTGCTGTCGTATCCATTTCCATAAATTTAGTTAACACAATTATCATGAATGATTTATACGTTGAAATATTCCAATTTCTAGCCTTAATAAGTTCAATTTGTTTGTTATTATCAATGACGCATAATTCTAATTTAAAATTATTCAAAATTTCATCATTTAAATTTAATAAATTAAAAATTATTTCTAAATCATAAGATATTTTCTTGAAATCAATCTTATTTATATCATTAGTTAATGAGAACGATTCTTCTAAAAATTCATTGATAAATAATTCAGAACTTACTATTTGGAATATTTTATTTAAAGTACCTGAATGATTAGTTGATTTGAGCCATTTGTTGATAGAGAATAGATAAATATCATTATTCATTTCTTCCAATATCAAATATAATGGTCTATGTAGAATGGTTTTAGATTCACGACTATCATCATTTAAATGCATCCACAAGATATTAAAATTTTGAATTCTGTTTTCAAAATTATTTTCTTGTAGCAATAATTCACAAATTGTTGCTTCTAAGTATGATGCTCCTACAATCATTTCTAAATTCCAAATTTTTTTAACTATTTCAACCTGATATTTCCCGCCTGTTTCTTCTAAACATTTCCATAATGATTTAGTTGTAATTTTTAATAATCTTAAAATTTCTAGTTTATTTAACCCTTTAATCAAATACTTGAATAAGTATGAAATACCAAATGAAACTTCAATATTAATTTCTTTATTTTCTAAGCCTAAGATTTCATCCCTTATTAATTTCATATCCCAATATTCGTCCTTTGAATTAGGTATGGTTTGAACTAAATCTTCGAATATTTTTGTACAATTGAGAAAAATTGAATTATGATTTTTTAGACATTCTAATGTTAATTTAGCCGTAAATCCTAAATATAACCCTGCAAAATCTGTATTTTCAAAAGGTTTGATAATATCTAATGATTCACTAGTTTTTATTGATTCTAGATAGTAATTATTTATTTTGTTGACTATTCCATCATTTACTTCATCAGTATAATAATTTGGTTGTTTAAATTTTTTATCGGATAATTCAAATGGCAGTAAAGCTCTCTGCGGAACCAATTTAATCAAAGATTCAATTAAATTTGTCCATTTTAAATCATATTTGAATAATGAAAATGCAGAAAGTAAAATAAGTGGTACGTGGGTTATAACCATATCTTCATCTTCAACATTGTAATTTTTCAAAATGAATAAAACTAGATGGATATCATTATTTTTAAGTAACTTTAATATACCTGACCAAATAATATTTGTCTCAATTCCATCAAACAATTCATTTGAATATTTAATCACGTTATCAAATTCTAATGGATAGTTATCATTAATATATTTTGAAACTTGTAAAATTGGAATAAATAATTCAGGTAGTACAGATTGGCCAATCTCCCACTTATCCATAATTGAAACAGATATATTGCATACTCTAATAAAATCATCAATCAAGACATTTGAATCTTTCTGTTCTTTATCCTTTACTAAATTTAATAATGAATTTAACAAATATGGATAACTGTATTTTTTAAAATAATCTAATCGTGATAAGTGGTGTGGACTGGAGCCTTCGTTTGCTGACAAAGATAAAGATGCAGGTTCAGGACCCAACAGCCAATTCCATAGTCTTCTATTAAGTGACATATCTTTCTTTAGAACAGTATTAGTAACATATAAAAATAGTAATTCTTTCTCTTTTCTATCTACTAAAACTTCAAAAACTGGAGAATTTAATGGTAGTTTAGTTAGTAGTAAATCAAAAAATCCTCTTTGGACAAATAAATTATCATCATCCATGGCTTTACAAAATGCTTTAATTAAGAGACCTGGAGTTGGAGTCAAACATGAAACACCATCCAGTGTTAAAAGTGATAATAACTTATCTTTTGATAAGTCATCATCATTAATCTTTTCATTTATTATAAATGAGGGCAGTTTTCTTGTTAAATATTCCATGGCACCAACTCTTTTATCTGGTGAAGTAATGACTGTTAATAACATACATTGCCAAAAATGGGTTATATCATTCAATTGATTCTTTAATGATTCAATCACCGAAAGTGAAGAATCAAAAAACTCAGATGTTGTATCATCTAATGCCGATAATAAACTAAGCAAAAGTGATTTAAAGCATGATCTAATAACAATTGGGTCAATTTTACAAATGTACTTATTGTACAAATCTAATAAATCTTGTTTTATACTTATACTTGCATATGACATTAATGGTAAAATTGCAGGTAACCACAAAGTAATTGATTGACTCATGTTTTCTGTTTGTAAAATATCAAAAATTGTATTGAAAACTTCAATTGTTTTCTTGTGGACACCACTAGGTAATGAAGGTGAAATACATTTTGACAAAGTTATTGAAACACGGAAATCAAAAGGTATCCAATTAGTGATTGATTTATCGGGATTTGATTGTAAAGCATTTTGCAATTTCATTAGAAATGCAATATAATCTGCCCACTCATCAACAGATTCAAAAGATTGCAAAGCCTTTTCAACATTGGACATATATTTCTTTTCCTTAGATGATAACGTGGCACTTTGACCGAATGCTGTGGATTTATTGTTGTTAGACTTCCCACCGAGAAAGGGGGGCAAGGGCCCCATCATACGATGCATTTTCTGTGGGTATCGGCCTCAATTGCAAAGATAATGGTAAAAAAAATAGGATAAAATAGTACCCAAAACCAGTGAACTCCAAGATCAAGATCAAAATCAAAACTAAGGCAAAAGCAAAATTGTCAGCATGAATTTTTCGATATTCAAATCGCAAATCCCTTTTAGGAAACTCTTTATTGTTATGATCAGTGCATTTTATACCGTTTTTGCTGTTACACGTAAATACGATTGAAATTCAATGAAAACACATGTGCTGTTTTATCCATATAAGGTACAGCGGCTACCGTACTTTAGTGTATAAATGACTGAATATTAGTACTAACGTTTACAAAAAAAATTTCTTTTACAGGGTTTTTTATATTTTGTTGCCCAACCTAAATGTTGGCATTCATTCTTTAAACATTTGAAACCATTATTATTTGTGACTATAACAGTTTATTTAGTGGTGCTTCCTACTGTTTTTGTGATATCGTTGCTCACTAGTGGAATCTTTTTAGCTATGGTCCCATCAATTATTCAGAGTTGTAATTTCATTATTACTTTCATAGACAAACGTTTAATATTACCTAAAACTTTAAAGAGGTTGTTTGATCATATTATTAGCACACATATGGAATTGAAGTATAATAGACTACCTAAAGGTGTTTTGAATCCATATCTTCCTGGATATTATGGTGAAACTTGGGCAGGTAAATCTTACAGAAATGGAACCCAAATAATACGTCCGGTATTATGGTTGTTGAAATTGATTTTTTGTTTTTTAATTAATATGATACCCTTTGTTGGACCATTTCTTGTTATACTTATAAGAGCCCCTACTTCTGGATTTAATAAACACAAAAGGTATTTCCATCTTAAAGGATATACAAATGCACAAATTTATTTTGTTTGGATGCATCAACGACATATTTACTTTCTGTTTGGTTTGGTAACTTTACTATTAGAAACTATACCTTTTATGGGATATTTATTCATATTTACAAACACAGCAGGTGCAGCCTTTTGGGCAGTTGATATTGAAGATACCTTATATAAACAGCTGATGGATAATGTAAAAATGAAGGACAGATTGGTAAAGGCGGATGGTCAAGTGAAGCAGAAGCAAAAATAAATAATTATTTATCTAGAGTAACTATATATGTTATAATAACGCCAGATTTTTTGTGATGAATTGAGCTATATCAGATAATTCTTCATTACAAGTAGAATGCGCCATACCTGGGAATTCCTTTAAAGTGTAGTTAGCAAAACCTAGTTCTTTGAAATACTTCTCAGTACTTCTCGCATAATTGATATTAATTACTGGATCAAGATCACCATGACCATGGAAAATGTTGGTTTGTTTATTAATATCAGTTAATCTTGAAGGAAGACCTTGTTTCATACTGAAGAATCCAGATAGACATAAAATACCAGCCAGTTTTTTGTTATAGGAAGCATTGACACCTAAACTAATAGATGCACCTTGTGAAAATCCACCAACAATAATATTTGATGCATCAATACCGTTATTTACTTCATCCTCAATTAAGTTTGTAATTCTAGAAACACTGGTCCAATAACCTTCTTCATCTTGTCTGGCGTTTGGATTGCCCATTTCATAGATATCAAACCATTGGGATATTGGTTGACCACCTGCAACAGTCAATGGTTTAACTGGTGCATTAGGGAAGATAAAATTGACGCTCTGGAATTGTTCATATCCATGTAACATATCACTTAAAAACTTCCAACCATCAGCAGAGTCTCCTAATCCATGCATGATAATAACGGAAGAGGTTGCCTTAACTGGAGCATTGACCCTTAACACATTCAAACTCATCTCTGCTATTATTTCCCTGGTATTCTAGTGGTGGATGATCAACCCTTGGGCTGAAGAACATGACAAAGTGCTGCAAAACCACAACAGCTTCCTTGTGAGTATTGCATCTTCTTATAATGGCAGCGCATACTTAGTAATGCATACCAACAACTTAGTAATATCCACACGCGCTGTACCAACTACAAGGTTACCATTTATCATATTAATAATATACTCTCTACCAGGGTTAGACATTGTGGCAACGAGTTCTGGTGTAGCCAATTCTTGATTGAGATTTAACTGAGAGTATCGATCCTTATCTGTTAAGTAATGGATCAACAATTGGGTAGGACGAATCAATGCAGCCTAATGGACCAGGTTAAATAAATTTATTCGAGTAAACTTCATCTTACAAAGACTATTTACCAAAGTACACTAAAAACTATGGAGTATGTTCTCATTAAGGATAACGTGCCTTAGGAATGTATGGTTCTTCTAAATAAGCAATATCTTCAGCTGTCAAGGTCTTGCAGAAACCAAATGCTTCAATGGCATCACCAACCGTCTCAGACTTGTTGAATCCAATAATTGGTCAATAGCCTTTACTCAAAACATATATGGTTGAAATATTTGTCATTGATTTACAGTATTTATTGGCAATTTCTTCAACCCTTTGTACAATTTCTTTATCACTTTCAGTTAAAACGTCAAGTCCCGACATTTTCCTTACACGACTATCTGTTTTGCCTCTAGCAGATTTACTGCTGGCTCCATATTGTCTTGTTAAAATACCATTTGCATTTGGTGACCATGGAATAACTCCGAGATTTGTTAAGTTGCAGTATTCCAGCACTTCATCTTCTTCTCCTCTGTATTACAAATTGTAATAGTTTTGCATTGTTGATGCTCCAATATATCTGCAATATCCGAGTTTAACAATATCATGCAATGCTTCCATTGTTTCTTCCATTGGAGTGGTCGGGTCAAATCTATGAATTTGAATGACATCAGCATAACCACCTAATCTTTCACTTGATGCTTTTGCCGCATCCATGATATGTTTTCTGGATAGTCCTTGACTGTTGATATATTCATACACTGGCATGGTTGCACATTTAACAGGTGTAAAATCTGGAATATCAGCGTCCACTCCGAAGAATAATTTTGTTAGAATAACGATACTATCTCTTTTAATTTTATAATGCTCCATAGATTCACGTAATAAAATTTCGGAATATCTATTTAAATAGACATCTGCTGTATCAAAAATTCTAAGACCGTTACCGTAACACTTATTCATGATTTCAAAGACCTTCTCCTTATCGTCAATGACCCAATATACCCAACTTTTTTTACCAAATAACCTGCATCCGACAATAATACGTGAAATTTTGGGGCCAGAGTCGCCTAAATTAGTATAGAACTCTTTAGAAATGTTTGCCATCATCCTAAGATGTCTAAATTGACTTAATCAAGAGCAATATTTGCACTTTACTGTTCTCAATTGAAGGGAAATCATGGCCCTTTTATACACAGCGATATTCGTACCTTCCCTGGTTACAATGGAAATAGATCGGAGTTTATAGTGATGGTAGCACATACATCATATCTAACAGACTGTATATTAAAGTGGATACAAAATAGTTAACAGTACCTTTGATTCCTTAAAAAGTTGCTTGGTTACATACATATAGCCATTTACGATGAACTTCATAACCTTTGTAGAACGGGACTATAGTTTCCTATTTCTATAAATAAGACAATTTTATCCTATTACTAAAGGCAAATATTTAATTCTCGCAGCCTCATTAACTTTATGACAAGGTTTAGGAAAAATTTCCACTCCAAAGGGAAATAGCAAGAACAAAACATGTATGAAAACTTATTCATACCTTCATCTGCAATGTCGTTCAATGCTTTCAGAATGACAATGATTGAAATTTAGAACAATTAGAAGATTGTGTTTTTGCAAGATATGAGTATTTTTTAGAAAAATTGAAAACGAAAGCAATGACTAAGATACAAACATAATTAACTAACAGGTTGTTATGAATGCATGTCAAGTCCTAGGTTTACAGCACGTTCTATATCAGGAATTAAACGGCATTAGTCACTTATGAACTGGTTTGGAATTGGACACATCTGATTATGAAAATGATACTTCGAAAATCTTAAGAAAATATCTCAAAATGTTTCTAAATGGCTATAGTTGTAATGGATCATTTGGCCAACCATATAATAGCAGTGATTTTAACCCATTATCTGTAAATCCTCAAATTCCCACTATTGATTCTGATAGATATTATGGTATTTTTATGAGACTAACCCTTTTGCATAATGTTGCCTTTGAAACGATTTTCCACCCAGATACACAACAGGTGTCTTGCTAGTATGGCTTGGCAAAATTTGACATGGTATAAAGTTATCATTTGTTACTTACTGTTGGCTATGTCATATTTTGTTCCAATATTCCTTTATCATTAATTATTTTTTAAATACGAGGTATATAACCTGTTTCTCCTAATATATAGATTGTCTTGTCTAGTAACTAATACATAATATATAGCACATTGTAAAAATCAACACACACTGTACCTACCATACCGTAACCATTTGTCATATTAATAATATATTCTCAAATGGGACTAAATGTTTCAGCATTGAAACCTATTACGTTAAACGATATACATACTTTAATCCAAACTAGTGATAGGTGTTGAGTGTAGAAATATTTGATCCGCAATAAATGTAAATCAAATCGGTAGATAAATCTTAACTAGGCTATAGTAATCATTTATGTGGAACAATAAAAAAATAAGCAATATAATAGCTAACGGTAATCTTGATTCCTAGCGGCCTCATTTTCCAGTGTAATCCATGAAAGCAAAAGACGGAGGAAGTTGTTGCTTTCATAGGTTCCTGTATCTATTATGAAAGGTCTTGCAATAAGTGTCACAATAAATTCAATAGAAAATGTCCAGCATATTAACAGACCCCCAATGGCATAACGCATTAGCTACTTAGAGGCATATGATAATCCTTTCGATGAAAACATGGTTCGTAGGAATCTCAAGACGCTTCTAAGAGATACGCTTAGTTTCACTGACATCAACTATCATATATCATCAAGTCCGAATTTCTCATGGATTGCTTTTTATTGTGAGCTGGACACTTTCTATTGAATTTAGTGATACACCGATTGGAAGGGGATTCATAATATGAACAGGAATCGGTGGAATGAATAGCTTCCACGTCTTGGCGAAATGGATACACTTCTTACTGAAATGGGTACGCTTCTTGCTGAAATGGACATACTTAATTTGAAACTTGACAAGCTGGCCCATCTTAATTTTTGGTATAGGTATAGCTAGAAAATGAAACCAAATGCGTATAAAAGGTTGCTGTGTAAACAAGTTTGCTGGAGCATGGCATATTGATGGGTGTAGCCTATAAGATGGTGTGTTTACGAAGGGATGTGGTGTCTATCACTAAAGTTTGCCAAAAAAATCAATCACTTAAAATATTCTTCTCTTGTTGTAGATGATTGGGAGCAAATTCTTCTTGTTTATAGCAATATTTACAATTAAACATAGACCTAATCTTTATAACACATTCTGTGAATACATTATTGGAAATTACTTAAGCTAGAAACATTAAGCGTAGCATATCTTATAGTATTTAGTCAGCTGTGAGCTACAATGCTGAGAAATTGTTATTGATTCTTCGTCAACAAATGTATTTCCCAGAAAAAAATATGTATTTCAGAGATAGCTAATAAATTGTAAAGACATTCGCCCGGCTCCAACAGAAGAAAGTAGAGCTGCACTGATTGCCAAGTCTGGATCTTGCCAAATAAGTGCAGCTCTAAGAACAATATTATTCCAAGAAAACATCACCTTCTCAATTAGGAAGAAAACCTGGAGTTCACAGAACAGAAATAAAAACTAAGCAAACAAAGATCTGTTTAAGATAATAACAGCTTTTATACTTGCTTCATTTCTGCTCAACAAAGATCGTAGTACGTTTATGTGCATTAACATCAAATAATTTGACAATAATACGGTTCAAGACAAAATTTCTGTTTCACCTATTGAGAGGATGACAAGTCATTTAGCTGAAACAAACGTTTACATGAGACCCTTAGACATGTCTGTTTCAACCAAAATAATGTCTTCCACTTATGATGTATTAACAATCATTATCAATTGATTTTCTTACAAACATAGCTAATGTTTT
Organism: Pichia phayaonensis; assembly: GCA_030558305.1. Lineage (NCBI taxonomy): Eukaryota > Fungi > Ascomycota > Pichiomycetes > Pichiales > Pichiaceae > Pichia > Pichia phayaonensis. Next base: position 19,694 of record JAJMSE010000067.1, read on the forward strand.
AAATCATAGTAACCCCAATGGGGGTTAGAAAGTACTAAACTTTGAGCTCATCAGTGAAATGAACATCTTAAAAGAAAGAGAAAGACAAGCAAAGAAGATCATTCATAAAATTCTCAGAATGGTGTAAGTGAGGATGGGATTTTTAATATTTAATTTTCAAATTTTGATCAATTTACTAACCTGTCGGTCTTTTGATAAACAAAATTAGACCATGCAGCCGGCCTTACCCCCAAAACCCACACTAAACAACAGAAATATTCAAACTCCACAAAATGATGAAATAAAACTTAGTGCAAAAAATGCACAATTCAACTGTCAATTTGAAAACCGAACAGATTTACCGTTCGATATCATCCCCCATGATTATGTTGATAAACTATTTACGGAAAAATATGACAATAAAATTCCTAAAGTGCCAATACCGGAATATACTTCATGGCTACCCACATCAAAGGTGAAAGAATTTATCAATTCTCAAGAACTAATTGATGGTTATATTGAATCAATATACGAAGAAGATTTTAAAAAATTGATTGATAAACTAAATGAAGTTCAAAAATCACACCATAATGAAGCATTGAAATTACAAACTATCTATAATGAACAATTTCTACCGTTCACAAATGAAACAATTGAAAAGAATGAAAATGCTATGAAAAATTTGAAAAATTTCGATGATTTACAAATCGAAATGTATGATGTTTTAAGTGGATTATCAATAAAGGCAATTATTAATAGATATAAAAAATTACAATCTGAAAATGAATCCAAATGTAGTGATTTAGTAAGCACTGTATTGTCGAAAGATCTAGATGATGATGATCAATTAGATCAATTGTTAGAGGATTATATGACTGAAAGAAAAGAATGGCATCTTAATAAAATTTGTCTTGAGGAATTAAAGAAAATGTAAGTCGAATGTGTACGATATAAAATTGTAAAATGGTATAAACTTAAATGAAATACAAAATATATATAAAATAGGATATGAAATAAAAAATGATACTAAAATGGTTAAACGGTAAAGTATAACATTCAAATAAAAGTAAACAAAATCAAGCTTTATCTAATAAATAATTACTTGCATCATCAATACTCCAATTGTGTTGTTGTAATGCAGAGATGGCCTCATCTTCATTAAATCCCATGTCAGACAGTTCTTCAATTGCTAATTTTTGGGCATTACTGAACACCGATGAAGTACCTTGGACATTTTCAACAGCATGCTGGACAATTGGTGCTGAGGCAGTATAACTAAATGCTGTAGGCTCAGAGAATGATGAATCATAAACCGCACTGTTTTCTTCGATTTGTGCAGGTTGTAAATTTGGATCATTACCAAAGCCTGCAAAAACTTGTTCCCAATCGTCACCATCATTGACTGCAGCAGTTGTTAAACCATCTTCAATATTATTATTAGCAGTACTGAATGAAAATCCTACGTTACTAAAACTTGTATTTGCAGCAGAATCAAATTCAGTATTTGTTGGTTCAACTTGTGCAGTCTCCAACCCTAAGTCATCAAACATTAATGGTCCATTGTCAACAGCCGGTGTTAAATCATCAAAATTATGTTGTCCAAATGGATTATTGTTACCCGATGGGACCGTCTTGATTTCAGCACCTTCGGTTTGAATATCCTCAACTGGTTCAACAGGAGCTTTGGCTAGATCTTCAGCGAAATCTTCTACTGGAGCAGCAACCGGAACTTCAACTGGAACTTCAATTTGAGCTGGAACATCAACCGGTTTGACATTTGCGTCTTGGAAATCATCATCGCTTGAAGTATCATCATCCAAAGGCTCAAGTTGTTGGATCGGTGGGAATGCAGCAGCAACAGTAGCAACTTCTTCCTTAGATGGTACAATTGCTGCTTTTTCAACTTCCTTTTCTTGTGGATGATTGACAAATTCGAATGACTCACTCTTATCTGGGCCTTCAACATCATGCACGTATTTGTTATTAGCTTCATCAGATTCTTCAATTGCACTTTCTGGTAAGATTTGTGAACTTAAAGGAACAGACTCTTCAATTGTTGATGATGCTGATACTTGTTCAACATCTTTATGTTCGTCATTTGCACCGTCTTCTTGTTCACCTCTTACTGACTGTGATGGATTGTTTATTGTTGATGAAGTTGTCGAATGTGTTGAATGTGGTGAATTGAAAGGTAGTGTAAAGTCAGTTGTTGGTGTAACACCAACATTACTAGTTCCTTCATTTGATTCAAGTTGTGTTGAGCTAGTATTTTCTGTTAATGCTTCTGACATTAAGTTTGAATTTTCAGAATTAGTAACTGAAGGTTCAGGAATAACTGAAGACTTCTTGGCAATATCTAAATCATCAAAATCATCTAATGAGGCAGTTGGAACTTCTTTATCGCCTTCACCTTCTTCAACATCTTCATCATTAACTAAACCCTTAGATGCAGCATGTGCAAAAGTTTGACTATAATCAATGTTTTTATTTGCCGATTGAATTGATAAATCAGTATGTTTTTCATGTAGATCTAAATTCTCATCATTTAATTGACCAATCTTAGTTAACAATAATTGCTGCTTTTGGTCAACTTGGAAAATTGAATTAGAAATTTCATTGACTTTTAATTTCAATTCTTCATTCGCAGTTTCTTGTGTAGCTACTTGTTGTTGAGTTACAGCTAATAAATTATTTGATTGTCTTAATTTATTTTCAAATTCTTCAATTTGTTGGTTCAGGTCTTGTGATTCGATGTTTAATGTACCTAATTTTTCCTTTTGGGATTGGTTTGCCTTTTGAGATTCATCATATAGAGCTTGTAATTGCTCTTTCTTTGTTTGCTGTGCATGATAATTTGCTTCTGCAATTGATAAATCCTTTTGCAATTGATCGTTTTCATCCTTTGATTTAATCATCAAATTTTGAACTTCTAACACTTGTTGGGTTTCCTTTTCATTCAGTTCTTTTAGTTGATTCAGTTTAACTAACATATCATCCTTAGATTTTAAAAGTTTATTTAAATCATTTTGAGCCTTATCCTTTTTACTGCTAACAATTGATGCTTGTTTAGATAATGAGTTAATTTGATTTGAATAGTTTCCGATATCAACACTTGTCTGGGTAATTTGATTACTGATATCACGTGAATTATCAGTTGAAGCTGAGTTTGAAAAACTACCTAATGCAGCACCTGTAAAGCCAACAGCTGCACCAATAGCTGCGCCGGTTGCAGCAGCTGCAGTATTAGTAAAACTACCGATTGATGGTTGGTTAGAAAACATTGATGGTGATGATGGGTTTTCATTAACAGCTTTGATTGCATCATAGTTGATAGGTGATGGAGTTGAAATGTTTTCAACACTTTCAAAATGTGGTTTATTTGAACGTCCTGGAATTGCAGGTGGTGTACCTCTAACTCTTGGTAAATCTAGATTTTCTGGACCATCATCATCATCTGATGATGATGATTCATCATTATTGGTTTCAGCAATTGTTGCTGATTTTTGTAATCCTTTACCAAATGATGAAGTAGGAACGAAATTTGCATTCATGTTTGTGTTGTCAACTGTAAATGAGTTTGACAATCTTGAACTTGGCGCAGGTGGTGGTGGTTGTTGATGATGTTGTTGTTGAGTTGGAAGTTCAGGAAGTGGAGCAGATGATTGAGGTTGAACAGGTTGAACTGTTTGGAAAATACCTAATAAGTCATCCATATGGGATGCAGTTCTTTGAGGAGCAGAATTTCTTTGAACAGTTTCAAAATTTTGAGGTGGTTGGACGGATTGATATTGAGATGGTTGTGGTTTTAATTCATTTTCAATTGTTGAACTTTGAATCAATTCAGATGGGGTTTCATCAGGTAAATCATAACCAGCTAATTTTTTTTGAACTAAATACATTGCGATCGAAAATTCTTGCTTTGTAAAATTATCAGATTGGTCCAAGTTTGCTAATTCCCAAATATTTGCAAGTATTTGATTTGATAATTTTGAAGTCATAAGGAAATTTGCAACTGTACCACTGGAAATAAATGATTTCTTCTCAGTATCTAAAGTATCAAAAATTGCACCATATTGTTTCTTTTGTTGACTTGACATAATCCAAGTATTCAAATTTGTGGAAAGTGAAGATATTGGAGACGTTGCAGCTGCAGGTGGTATTGCAACAGGGTTGGTAGCTACAGGTTGAATATTTGAACGTGGTAATGGAACAGCAGGTGGTGAGAGTTGTGATTGTTGGGTAGTTGAGCAAGCGGATTCAGCCACTTTCCATAATTGGTCAGACAAAGCACTTGGTAAAACGGCTAAAGATTTATTCATAAAACATTGAATTAAATGCATTGCAACAATAAATTGAGGTTTAGTTAATTGACCATTTTCATTTTGATCAACTAAATTCCAAATATTTTCCAAAATTGGAATTGGTAATCTTGCCTTTAAGAAAATTTGTTTTGCTTCATTACCAGATAAAACACCTTTATTTGAGGTAGTTTTATCAAACATTGCACCGAAATTGGAAGCTTGGACTGACGATAACAAAGGTACGATTAAGTTAGTTGATGAAGCATTTGATGTGTTTGAAGAAACAGAATTTGAAGATGCAATTCTTGGTTGTGGTGAAGGTGAAAGGTTCTGTTTTAAATGACTTTTTAAAACTCCACTACCGGTATTGTTAACTTGGATAGTACCAAATTTAGCTAATGGAGCAAGCAAATTTGCATTTTTAATTGAAACTTCATCACCTTGTTGAGCATGCGCAATTAATCTCATTGCTACACAGAATCCAAATTGATTTAAAAACCCAGTGTTTTCGGCATCACTCAAATTCCAAACTTCTCCTAGAACATTTAGTGGTAATCCAGATGCCTCAAGTAAAGGTTTTGCGGCCAAACCTGAAATCAACCCAGTACCTTTTGGATCAAGAGTTTTAAAAATTGATCCATAAAATTTCTGTTCTTGCGAACTCAATGGTTCCTGTAATGCATTGATGGCTATGATGGGGTGTTAGGATACAATTGGTGTCGGCTGAGAATGAAAAATGGGGGTATACATACGTTCAGACATTATCAGAATCGATGGTGAATTGAACAAGATTGGTTAGCTAAAGGGCAAAAGGTGTGAATGCAATTGAAATTGACAATTTAAACAATTTAAACAATTTAACAATTACCAGAAACCACAATTGGACATTGATCGCGAGCAGGAATTCGTGGGGGCTGGCGGGAGAGCGAAAGGGAATATTTCCCTTTTTCCCACAAAAACGTTAGAAAATTACTGGGCGGCCAGCTAAACGGATATTTTTTCCCCCAAGAAGGTATTCCAAGAATTAAAACTGATTCAGGTTGCTAAATACGACGATTATAATATACAGATTCACTAACTGCCGATTATTTATAAGCATCATTTGCTTTTAGTTATTATGGTTCTTATTCTTGCTATTATTCCTCTTCTTCTTCCTCTTCTGCAATTTCTAGCATAACAGAAGCGTTTTTTAATTTAGCATCTAGAATAGAAACATCCCAAAACTCAAACAAATTTGCTCCCGTCATTTTCAACGTAAATATATTACCGTCTAAAGAATCAGCAAATGCAAATTTAACAAATTCATAGAGTACCTTAACTTTGTCATCTAATTTGAATTTCTTAACCATACGCTGTCCATTTATACCTGATCTAATTTGTATACGTGTAGTCTCTGAGGCAGGTATATCAGATGATGGATCAGGTATATCTTCGGCTTTCAATGCTCGGATTTTGTCAGCATATGTAAGTTCAGAGCTTGGGATTGATATGGTGTTTTTATTAAGTATTGCACTTGTTGTTGAATCATCAAATTCAAACATACTAGAATCTCCTTCATCACTATTATTATCATCGGAATCCAGCAAAACGGCATGATGTTGGTTTAATCCAAGACTAGATGGGGCAATATTTACATTTTCACCCTTCACATCAAACCTGTTCAAGAAATCAACAACTTGTTCAATAAATTTATGGATTTCAGGATTTGAATTCCAAGCTAACATTCTTTCACCAGTTATTGGATCTAAAATTGCGATATGGGGAAATTCGTCATTGAATGGATACAGATTTGAATAAATTTCTCCACTTATGGAATCGTTTTGATATTGTAAGAATATGAAATTTGCTTGAACCAATTGTTTAATTTGATTTGAGGACCAAAAATCTCTATTTAAACATTGACATCTAAAATCAGTTATATCTTGGATATTAATGAGGATCCATTTTCCTTCAATCTTAGCCTGCTTTTTCGCAGTATCCAAATCAACTTTGCTGATTATATCCCATGGTGGTCTGAAAATTGTAGCTAATCTTTTCTGTGTACTGGTCAATCTAGGACCCTCATTTTCGGAATCACTTAAATCACTATCTAATTCAATAACACCAGTATGATTTGTTTGGTTAAACACACTACGTTGGGCTCTACCAAACATTCCACCTTGTGCATCATTAGTTGCGAAAACACTTGAGTTGACATTCATGTTATATTCAGGACTAATTAAAGTGTCATGGGTTGGCAAAATAGGTTGCCTGACATCATCTTCTGTGTCCTGGTACATTTCGCTTTGCAATTGATTAGCCAGTTGGAAGTCATCATCATGGTTAGGGACAGATTCAGCGTTGTTGGTGCTTGTTGCTACATTTGCACCATGTTCAAAATATAATCCGACTGCGGTTTCTAAATCACCACCTGACATTTCTAAAAAATTAGAAGCAATTGTTGGATCATCAACAGAAGTGATGTCCATAAATAACGGAATCTGTTCGTCCATTGTGGTTGTTGTGTTGAAGGAAATAAGAATAGTTTGGGAGTTACAAAAAATAGATGTTTCGTAAGAGAATGTTCTTTTTTTTCAAATTTAATCGCCCTCACGAAAATGGAATAAATTTCAAAATACCATTGTATTGTGCAGCTCTGGAAATTACACCTTTTTTATGATAAATCATAAAAGCATACAATCGGTTAGCAAAATAAGGTAAAGATGATAATATAATAATATAAACTAAGCGTATAGAAAAGTAAAAGTAAACCAGACTACCGTTGGATAGGTACACAATTGGTTTAACATAATTCGTGTGTAGTTCGTTCACTAATCCGAACAATTAGTGTACTACAGAGAAGCTTTTTGATGGCTCAAAATTAGGACACAACTTCAATATTACAACTATAAGATTGAGTTAGGTCACGAGATTTGAGATGTTATGATGGTACTTCAAAAGACCATTCACATATATCAGTGCTTCCTTCCTTGCTCCCCTTCAGTTTCTTCAAAATTCTTGACAGCTTCATCGATATTGTCCATTGTGTCAATGTAATCAATGAGGCTGACAAGCTCACTAGGAGACCTATGCCCTAGTTTCTGCGACAATTCACCGTCTAACTCACTTATTTTATTTTTCAAATGATTTATGATTGATGTCCTGTTTTCTACAAAGGATTGGATGTATCTTTTTTTGATTATTCGTGAATTTATCCTTTTCGTTTCTGCATTGAGATTAAGTGTATAATCTAATAAGTTAGACTCCTTATCTATTTTTAACTGTGTCGTATTAAACTTCCTTTTAAATAACGAAGTATAAAATGAAGGCTTAAAATTGAATGGTTTTGAATGAGTATGCCTGCTCCCCTTTTTCAATGTATTAATATGTGATTTAAAAGTGATGTACTTGTTGGAAATCAACGAAATCTCCTTATCTATCTGATTTATCGTTGAAGTGAGGTTCTGTTGCTGTTCGGAAATTATTGCATTTGACAATATTTCGTATTTCAGTTTGATCTCCTTGTCTATCTCCTCAGTGAAATCTGAAGGCGGTGGTGACGTAGACGACGTGTTCACTGCATCCGATGTATCATTGGAATGATTATGGTCGTAATGAAACTGAGATGAATCACCTAAAACAGTCAGTTTCTTATTGAGATCAAAATCAACAATCTGTTTGAGATAGTCAGTATCGATATGGTTGGTAGTTATAGGGGATGACGGAGGCGGCAGCGGCAATACTTGTTGTTGTGGTGGCGGAGGCTGTTGTTGTTGTTGTTGTTGTTGTTGTTGTGGAGGAGGCGGAGGGGAAAACTTTTTAGTAGTTGAGTAGCTGTAACGCTTGTTCTCATTGTAATCGATTCTTTCTCTTTTCCTGGTGTGTCTCTTTGCAGTGTCCAGACTTTCCAGATCCAGAATGAGATCTTCGTTGTCCTCGTTGTCGGAGATGTACAATTGCGAACGGAGTCGTTGCAGTTTGGACATTGCCTGGAAATGACGAGGCGGGAAAGTGGTTCAGATGCTGAGCATCAGCAGCAGACACAAAGAAACAAAGAGACAAACGCCTCAAATACCGCGAAAAACAGAAATTGCAGAACCTGGAATTGGAATTTCCCTTTTCGGCGACAGCGCTCTTTTTCATGTTGGGAAGGGACAAAGGTGGCTTTTTCGCCAAACAAACAGAGGTGTATAGAACCAACCACCTGTTATTCGCCCTTCTGCAAATGCGTTTCATCATTCTACTATCCAAACAGGGCAAGGTTAGACTCTCCAAATGGTTTGTTCCGTTCACTGACAAGGAGAAACAGATGCTGGTGCAGGAGCTGGGTGCGTTGATCCCATTGCGTCGGGCCAAGATGTGCAATGTGTTGGAACACAGAGACGGCAAGATTGTTTATAAGAGATACGCGTCGTTGTTCTTCATTGTTGGGATCGGCAATGATGACAACGAATTGTGCACGCTCGACTTCATCCAGAAATACGTGGAGACGTTGGACAAGGCGTACGGGCTTGTGTGTGAGTTGGACATTGTGTTTGATTTCCAGCGGGCGTACCGGGTGCTGGACGAGCTGGTCGTGGGCGGATCGTTGTGCGAGACATCTATCGGGGCCGTGCTGAACAAGATGGCGATGGGGGACGCCAGGGAAGACGAAGAGAGACTCGGCCAGAGGGTGTAACATGTAGTTTAGTATATAGCATCTACTATACAGTAGTGGTTAACAGCAGACGCAATTGGTTTTACCCGATTAGGCAGGTGGGGCGCGCCCAAGGGCAAATTCATGTCGGGAAGACGCCGGTTACGCAGCCCGCGGCCTGAGTTCTCATTCGCTGGCGGTTGCCCCGTTTCTCCCTCACACAGACACACAAAACACTGTTGAAGATTCCAGAGCAGAGGAGGGTTCACAAGGGTGGCGGCACACTTGTTCCTGTACAACCACACACAATGTTAGCAAGATCAGCTAGAGTCGCAGCTAAGGCTTCCAGAGTCAACTACACCGCCGTCAGAGCGTTCTCCTCCCCTGTCGAACCAAAGGAAAAGGCAGCTTCCATCATCGATGCTTTACCAGGTAACTCCATCCTCTCCAAAACCGGTATTTTAGCAACCTCTGCAGCTGCTTCCATCTATGCTGTTTCCTCCGAATTATACGTTGTCAACGATGAAACCATTCTTTTAGCTACTTTCATTGGTTTCGTTGGTTTAATTGCCAAGGTTGTTGCTCCAATGTACGGTGAATTCGCAAAGGACAGAACTGCACATGTTACAAAGTTATTAAACGATGCAAGATTAGGCCATGTCTCTGCTGTTAAGGACAGAATCGACCAAGTCTCCAACTTAAAAGACGTTGTTTCGACCACCAAGGCATTATTCGAAATCTCCAAGGAAACCGCAGCTTTAGAAGCTGAAGCTTTTGAATTAAAACAAAAGGTCAACGTTGCAACTGAAGCTAAATCCGTTCTTGACTCATGGGCAAGATACGAAGCACAAGTCAGACAATTAGAACAAAAACAATTATCTTCAACTGTTATTGCAAAGGTTCAAGCTGAATTAAAGGATCCTAAATTCCAAGACAAGGTCTTAGCTCAAGCTGTTACTGATGTTGAAAAGTTATTTGCAAAAGAAAAATAAATCAAATTAGATTAAATTAAATTAATGTACAATCAACCAATTAACCAATTCTTTACTTAATTTATTTATTCAATTATTTATTACACTTATTTATTTATTTATATTTATATTTATATTTATAGTCTTACTATCATGAAATAAATTCACGTTATATTCCAATCGTAAATAATCATTCGTTACTATAAACACTTTTGTTTTTGATCCTATAAAATTGTGGTTTCTCATTACTAGGAAATGGTATATCGTCATCATTGTTAACATTTTCTTGATACGGCAATTCCATTCCATCGCTATGTAACTTATTGAATGTTAAATTACTCGGTTTTATCCCTGCACCGTTTAATTCAATATCATAAAATAATGATTTTTTACCATATTCCACCTCTCTACTACCCTCTTTGATCTCAACTCCATCTTCATCCCGATGTTTATTTCTCTTTTCGTGCTGTTTAAGTAAACGATACTGGTTATGTAACGTTTCTAATTCTTTTATTTGATTACCTTGGATATTTTTTTCTAATTCAATAATTTTCAATTGGATTGCTTCACTTGTTTTATACTTATCAATTATCTTTTCAATACGTTCGTTTTGATAATTGTCATTTCGTGACATTTGGTATGTAGAAAATATTCAATCTGCCTTGTAGCAATTGTTTTATTTTTTTTTCTTTTAAAAAAAAAAATGATATTCTTTCTAGATAATCATTTTCTCGCAACATGAAATGGATCAATCAATTTTGATTTCAATCTGTATGTAATCTACAAGTACACACACATATCACCACTACTTGTATCAATACCTAACAGTTAATAACACACTTTCTTTCGTTTTTGTCAAAAGATGTCGGAATTGCAAAATATCCCTGTTCAAGAGCTTGAACAGCTCCGTCCAAGACTAACACAACTAACAAATTCATTAACAAAACTTGAAGAGTCGTTAAATTCATTAAACTACAACGTTTCAAGAGACTTAAAATCAGTCAAAAATCAATTCAATATAATTATACAGCAATTTAACAGTTTAACTAAAACCTTACAAGCTACTAGACCTGTATTAAACACCAGAACGGTGTTTCCTAACCAAGAGTTTGACACCATGAATCCATTACTATTTACTTTATTAAGGAAGAAATTAACTCCAAAAGTCACAGAGTGGATAAATTCAGCAGCTGCATCATCCAACCTACCACAGCAACAACAACAACAACAGCAACAGCAACAAAATTTCTCTTCTTCATCGATCCCGCAAACTGCAGATACATCATTTCTAACAAACGCAGCAACAACACATTCAGAATCGAGGACAAACAACGATGAACTTTTAAATCTATGGGAATCAGTACTTCTGAAGTCTGATAAATTGTCAGAACTTATATCCGAATACTCAAACGATTCAATTGATGATTTTTTATTTGCTGGTTATCTAACAAAGGATGATCTGGATAACGGATTAAAAATTAGTGACGTCTTAAAGGACATTGAAGAGGAAGAAGAGGAAGAAGTAACGACTGAAAAAGGCCTCGATGAGAATTCTGTCTTAAGATTCATATACCAAGGTTTAGTCCAGTGAAATCTCCACCATATTTTAGACCCTTTGACTACATAATTAAATATACATGTATAATTCACTTCTTTTCTAATTACAATTTAATATATTTTTTATTGAAATAATGATCGATCACCTCCTTCATTTCCTTAAACTGATTCTTATAATTCACACCATTATAAACCAGATCTTGCTTCAATAACTGATCCGTCCTGACATCATCGCCAGGTAATGGGAATTCATTAAATTTAATAGCAAATTTTGTTTTGAAACTATTATAATGTTTCCGATTCTTCATACACGGACTACTTAAATCATCAGTTAATATATGAATATGCAAATTGTTTAAACTGGGCACACTATGACAACATACAATCAATTCGACATCATCTCCATCACCAACAGTTTTCCCTTTCCAATTCTTGTTGAATTCCTTGATAGCTAAATCTTTACCCATTTCAAGATATGGTTTTATCCATTCGATATTTCTTGCATTACTGAACGCTTGTTGTGGTGTTTGTTTAGATAGTTCAGCATCTCTTGGCATGACCAACAAATGAACCTTACTTTTCGGGAATAAATCCTTCAGTATAATTACTTCTTCATTATAGTATATTATATCATGTGGATAGTTTTCGGGATGCGTTATGTATTTGGAAAGTGCAAATCTGAAAGACATTCAGTGATGGTGGTAATGCTTATTGGGTTTTGTGTGGAAATAGCTAGTATTGATGGAAAACATAGAAAATACATGTTCTCACGTTTGACCAACAATCATTCCAAACTTACATAATCAGCAATACTACCACATAGGAAAAGGTTGATACCTAGAATTTCATGTTTTCAAGAAGTCTATTATTTTAATTTAGAGAAATCATTATACCCAAACATACAGATTTATCTATAACTACAAGCAATACTATTTACAGGATACTTTTGCCCCCAAATACTTATAACTTATTTAGTAATAAAGTGAAAATTTCCCATGTACCAAACATGATCATACTATTTGGAACTGTTCTCATCAAATGAGGTGTTAAACCACCATACATTGACACAAAACCTTCTTCCTTAATGACTAACTTAAAACATTGTATTAATCCAGTATATTTTGGTTTACCATCTGCACCACTAGGTGCTTGTCTTAATCTTGTACGTACAACTTCATGTGGATATGTAATTAACGATGCAACTAATTTTGCAAAACCGGCAGCACCTGATCTCGCAAACCAATCAATTGCATTATCAAATGACGTACGTATATTACCTTCTCTTTCCAATCTGTCACTTCTGTTTTTAATTATTTGTTTCATTTGTTCATACAAAATCCATTGTAATGTAGATTCTGCTGATCCTAAGTATGATGCTGATAATCCACGATATAATGCAAAAAATCCTTCATTTTTAATAATCTTTCTGATACAATCAACTGAATTTTTATATTCTTTTTTGCTTGCCTTATCCAATTGTAATCTTGTTTTAATTAACCAAATTGGATTGGTAGCTGTAGACGTAACAATACCGGCATTAATTCCCGCTAATAAATGTAAAAATGATGTTTCTTCACTACCTTTAAAATGATCAAATTGTTTCAGTAAATCCTTACTATATCCATAAGTGAAAAAATTAATCGATCTTGCAGGTATAACACCAATCAAACTCGGTCCTAAACCTTTAAATAGCGCTCTACCACCTTCATGTTTATAAACGTCTGATAAAATATGACATGTCTCTTTAAAATGTGTTAGCACACTAGTGACTCCTTTAATTCCATTACCCGAAACTTGTTTTGAATTTGCAACATATAAATCTCTATAGACTGATGATTGTAATCTTGTCTTAACAACATCAAAAGGGCATGTAAATATTGCACCGCACATACCACCTAAACCACCAGCTACAAAATGAACCCATGGTTTAACAACTATTTGTTGTTTGCTATTATCTTCTGGTTGTATCTCTATTGTATTATATGCTTCTTTTAATGTAGTTGATTTTTCATCGGAACCAAGATATGGTACTGCGGTTTCAATATCTTTCTCTATTGAAAGAATTTTATCATTTATACTGTCCCTATTGCTTTTGGACATTTTGTTAGTATATTTGAATAACTATAAATGCTTTATTTGGGTTTGGATGGAGTTAAGGACTTAAATATATTTTAAATATTTTAATTTTTTTAAAATTTGAAAATTTGAAATTCATGGAATTTGATTGAAATTTGCAGAAAAGCAAGAAAAAGTGGAAAATTGAAAAATTTTATTCTATCATCTCATTATCAATAACTACTAAAACCGACTCATCCCATTGTTGGTATATCCTACATCAATCAATACATATATACTTGGGGACAAGCAATATTAATTTAATTGTGTAACTTAAATTAAAAACTTATATAAAGACAGAAAGAGATATATTTATTAGTATTAAACTTTATTTTATTTATTATAAAATTACCAAATTCCTTAAATGTAAGTTTCGTAAGCAACTGGAGCTAAAGTAGTTGGGACACCGGAAACAACTCTTGAAGATCTTGGACCAGCTGGTTGTCTCTTTAATTGAACCTTTTCACCGGATTCCTTTGCAGCAGCTCTCTTTGCAGAGTTTTCCTTAACTCTGTTTAAGAATTCAGTTCTACATTTAGAGTGTTTAACATGTTCAATCTTAATGTTTAATCTCTTTTCAAGGTATCTGTGACCAACAACTTTGTTAACAATAACACCAACAGCGGATTTGGTAACGTTGAAAACAATACCGGTCTTACCGTGGTAGAATTTGAATGGCATACCATCGTGGATAGCACCATTGACCTTAATGTCAACAATATCACCAACCTTGTAATTCTTTAAGTAGGTGGACATTGCTGGAGAACCGTGCTTCTTAAAGTCACGACTGAATGCGTAACGAGTTCTAGATCTTAAACCATGACTGTAGTAAAAAAATTAATTATGAAATAATATTAGATGTTAGTATTTTGTTGTTTGTATTACAATGGTATAGACTTATTGATATATTCCGTGGGTGCTATTTTAACTTTATGTCATTTGGAAAATTTTCTCTAAGATGATGTGAAAATTTCATTGCTGTTAAAGTTTCGATCTTGTAACAATCTTCTTGTAAAGATGCTAATGGTGCTTCTTCCTTATATTGAATTACGTTATTTTCTGATCTTCTATGACATGTTAAGTTATATTATGTTGGTTTATTCAATAATTTTTCACTTCTTCCATTAAATATAATATTGAATATCAAGTAAATCATTCAAAAAACATCTGGTGTTACTTGAACAAATCATTCATATTGTGATTAATATTCCCTTCATCATAAGGATCTTTAATTAATTAAACTTCATTTCTTGTAATATTTTCATTAATTTTCTTTTGACTTTCATGTTATTAAAATAGGTATTTGAACAAATCAATAAATCTTGTGGTTAGACGCTCCATAGTTGTATACGTACCTTTTACCCATCTTGAATCAATTATACCTAGTTAGTGGTGTTAGCTTAAAAGTATACTAAAGATGCCACTTCAATAATCCAAATTTAGTAAAATCTCTTCAACAGTACCAGAGGCACTCAGTGAGGTTTGCGACTGGGAATCGGTAAGGATTCACCACGAGAGCGGGAGGGAGACTGTGAAAAAATTGAAAGACTGTGCGGTGCGCGGGTGGAGTGCTAGTACTACCCTGTGTGTTCACACGTGACTTCATATGAGGGTTGAAGGGATATTTTTTCTATATTCTATATTTTTACCTTTTGATACCAAAACTACATGTAGATTCAAACATATAATTCGAATAAATAGTTTCATTCGAATAAACAACAACGGTAAAGCAGTTTTTGAACACTTTACTAATTATATTACTTCCTGTAATTAATAGTTTTAATAGTTTCAGATTAAAGCAATAATATACAGGGTATTTTTAAAAAAAGGTTTGAAATTATAAGAGTAAAAAATAAATTATAAAGATTAATTACAATCAACACATTTATTCGTCATCTTCAGCACCTTCTTCAGAAGCAGCACCTTGAGACTTTCTCTTGTTTCTACCAGCTCTTCCACCACCGTATGGAGAGGTTGAAGCAAAGTCAATGTGCTTTTGGGAATCTAATCTAACCATGAATGATGGAATAGAAACGATTTGCTTACCAACAGCAATGTGTCTTTGGGTGATTAAAACTCTAGCGTGGTGGACGGATTTAGCTAAACCTAACTTGAAAACTTGGGTTTGTAATCTTCTTTCTAAGAAATCTTCAATCTTTAAGGATAAGACATAATCTAATTTCATCTTGTCTTCAGATAAGATACCAACTCTAACTAATCTTCTAATTAAAGCATTACCTTCGAATAATCTCTTTGGATCCTTTTCATCTCTAGTTAATAAATCTCTTGCAGCTCTTCTTAACTTGGATAATTGGTAACCAATTCTATAGATTTCCTTCTTGTTCTTTAAACCGTATTCACCAGCTAACTTTAATTCAGCATCTAATCTTGCGGTTTCGAATGGTCTCTTTGGAACAGAGTAAGTCTTGGAGTAGTTTCTTGGAGCTCCTATAATAAAATAAATAATAATACGGTAATGTTAGTCTTCGTTCATGGAGACAAGAAAATATTACGGAACTACGGGAAAAATAATACGCAAATACAAATTACAAGCTGTAAAAACTATTAAACTTAATACCAGTGCAAAAAAATCCAAGATGGATTTACCCTGCAAAACGTACAAAACAAACCAAAAACCTTTGGGATCTTCAGCGATATGTCAAAGTGTCGGGTGTTTAACATACCTTAAGTTTTATACTCTGGTAAAACAAGAGTAATAGAAAATGACAGCTTGCAAATATAATATATGCAACTATTGTCAAACCCGATAGCAAATGAACAATGTATAAAACATTGATGTATTTCATTGCTGTAATTCCAATAGACATTATTTAAACTAAGCAGAAGGTACCTTTGTATAAAAGGATATCCATCCAGTTAGGAATGACTATGGTTTAAAAGATGTATTGATAATATACGTACTTGGCATTGTAATTAACTATGAGTTTGGACTGATAAAAGGAAGAAGAACATAAGAATCAAATGTTTGAAAGGTTATAGAGACTGGATTGATTCTCTTTTAAATAGAAACATCGCGAGTGAAAAATTTGGAATATTTGGAAAAGCTAGAAAATGAAAAATTAAAAATGAGTGAAAAAAAGGTGCGTCTCTTTCCCAAAGCGGTAAGGGTTTACTCCTTCACGTGTGAATGATGAGGGTTTAATTGCTAACCCATTTTGTGATTTTCTTTAATATGACGATATGTTTACAATGTTTGCAGTGAATAATACCAAGTAATGTACCGTAAAATATGTAAAAGATACAGCGGATATATAATTATATAAAAAAGTTTTGGAATAGTATTTCTAGATCTAAATGACATTATATCGCCTAATCAACCCTTTGTCTCTTTAAAGTTGGTTCTTCGGTTGTTTCCTTTGCGTGGAAATCCTTAATAATTGAGTCAACATCTTCAATACCTAATGGTCTAACATCACCCATTTTCTTGATTGTTGCTGTGACTTCCTTAATTTGATCATCTGTAAGATCGAGGTTCAATTGTTCAACTCTTGCTTTAATTGCGTTCCATCCAGTTAATCTATTAGCAAAATGAATATATCTTGTTAATCCAAAATCTTGTGGATTTAAAATTTCATATGTTGATGGATTTGCTAAAATTGCCTTCGCATGAATACCAGCTTTATGAGTGAATGCACAGAATCCAGTAATTGGGTTATTAAATGGTATATTCACTTGAACAATTTCTGCAATTAAGTTTTCTAAATCTCTAATTTTTGATAATTTATATTTTGATTTAACATAATCCGGAGCTGAAACAACCATTCTAGCCATAAATCCACCTAATGGAACAATACCATTTCTTTCACCAATACCTAAAACACATGTATCAATAAATTTAGCACCTGCTTCTAATGCAGTGTAAGCATTTGCAATTGCACAACCAGTATCATTATGGAAATGAGTTTCAATTTCACATTTAACACTAGATTTAATTGTTCTGATTAATTCATAAACTTGTCTTGGATTTGCACCACCAACAGTATCTGCAATACCAATTCTATTCACACCGATTTTATCAACGGTTGTGTAAATATTAAGTAAATCAACAATATCAGATCTAAACGAATCTTCGGTTGAGAATCTAATTTCTAAACCTTTTGATTTAACAAATTCAATAACTTCAATTGCAGATTTGGTGATAAAAGACATATCTTTACCGTGAGAATGTTGTCTTAAGAAATTGGAAGTACCAATGAAGACGTTAACACCATCTACACCGGTTTCAACAGCAATTTTTGCATCATGCATATGACATCTAATATGAGTTAAAATTTTTGATTTTAAACCTAATTTACATATTGTTTCAACTTCTTCTCTTGCTTGATCGGATGCAACAGGTGAAGTTAATTCTATATAATCAACACCGAAATCATCTAAAGCTTTTGCGATTTTAATTTTATTTTCAAGAGTGAAGAATGCATTTGCAAATTGTTCACCTTCTCTTAAGGTTGAATCGATAATTTCGAATCTCGGCACATTGGATATGAAATCACTAGGATTTGGAGCATATGGATTTGCTGCGGACATGGTGGATTTATTCAGTGCTAAGTGAAAAGAGAAAGAAAAGGAAGGTAAAATAAAGTAAAGTGAAGAATAAAATCAAAACAGGAGATAAAAATGGGGAAAAAAATGGCTGTTGCAAATTTGAGGACTGTGGAACTAAGAGTCAGAGCGGTCACGAGCGATAAAATTACTCATTCACACCCCCATTGTCACGAAAGGTGAAAAATTCTTTTTTCCGCTTTGGTCCATTTACAGATTTCCTTCTCGGGGATCAGCCAATAGATAACCTATACAGAACGGTAATGCTCTCGGTGTTTGTGTAATTGAGTTGGTATTAGGGTAGTCTTGATCGGGTTATGTAGATTTTGATGAGAAGAACAAATTGTTATGGATTTGACACCGATTTAGATCATAAAAAGTGTAGCTTTAAGAGTTCCTAACTTTTCTTAAATTTTATTCTTTTGTTGTTTTGATTATTTTTTGCTCTGAAACATAAGTTGGTCGTGTTAGTTCATTTTGATACGGCAAATATTGTACACTTATTTTAAGTCTTATTTTGTTGTACTTTGGATATCATTAACGTGAAAAAACCTGCCAAATAAAGTTAACTGTATGTGTCCGTCAAAACAAACCGCAATGAAATAACTCCAAGTTATACTTAAACCTTTTCACAAACAGTATTGTATTCATAACAACTTGGCTTATTGTGAATTTTCATGATACTAGCAATGGTTGATGCAAACTTGTCTAGCTGTTTATCATCTCATATTCGAACTTGAAAAAATTGCTACCTGGTTTATTGTTATGTTCATGTTCTTCTGAAGCTTAATATCAATGGGAATAATAATGTGTTTTTACAATTATTTTATACCATTAACTTTATTTAGCCTTTTTCTTAATTCATTCATCCTTTTGAATTCACTCTTGTAAATATGCCTTAAATATGACATGGTAAACTGAAAACCATCAGATATAATATCTAAAAATCGAATAACCTGAACAACATCTGTCTAAATAATGTTGTGAAATAATGAAATTGTATTGCTTCTGTTTCCAACCTCCAAAAGCAAAGTCTAAGCTTGTTGATCATTCATATGAGAATAATTATTCTTGCGCTTTGACTGTCTTAACATATTCCCATTATTATAACATACTTAAAAATCAGCATTTTTCTACTTGTAACATATGCATGGTTAATCGGTAACAACAAAAAATACTCAAAACAAGAAAGAAAGCTAAATGGTATGAAACAACGAACGATCAAAGTATTTCATTGAGTCTCCAATATTTTTACCCAGGTTCGAAAGAATGTGAATATAAATGAAAATTAGATGTAATTATCTAAAACAGAAAAATGACATTCAAATAATACTTCAACCTTTCTTGTTAATTGCCTGTAGATTATATGCAGTTGGATCTCTTTACCTTTACGCTTTTTGGATATTTTTTCAAATTTTGAAAATTGTTTATGATTAATCCCTTTATATACAATACAATTGCACATAGTTTTGATCTAAATTTTGAAAAAATTAATAGATATTATACAATTGTTACAGATGTAGTTATGCCAATAAGTGAAACTTTATAGGAAAACAAACTCTCGAATATTTAATATGAGAATGTAGCATTATTCTCTTTAAATTTGCAATTAAAAATGTTAAAAGATGCTATTATAAGGTGCTTTCGATAAGTGAGTGATTACAATAAACTATAAAAGTACAAATATCGGGTATAATTAACGGATTTTTGACATTAGTGAAGCTCCACGTCAAGTAATTTAAAAGTTTATATTGTAAACTGACAATTTTATCCAATGTTAAAAAAAACAAGAACACATAAATTTTACAAAATTATATATAAAATATTACAAAAATAAAAAACTTTTTTTGAACAACTAAGAAATTTATCAATGCAATCTAAAAAATTACCAAATACAGTAGTTTTTTTCTTTCATTAGGAAGAATGTGTGAAGGAGTAATACTTCAACAGTCAAATATTCATAACCGGCAATTTGTCCGAGTGGTTAAGGAGAAAGATTAGAAATCTTTTGGGCTTTGCCCGCGCAGGTTCGAATCCTGCAGTTGTCGCTTAAATCGTTTATTTTTAATTTTTTTTGCAACTTTAATCATATTCGTTAATGTTGTTCTACAACTTGTACTAGATTTTTTTTTCTCTGTTTTTAAGCTATATGTCATACATTTTATCTATATAGTTAACACGGTCTATAAAATAAGCATAAAATGAATATCTTTTACCCATCATTTCCCTTCTCTTTTACGTATGAATTTTGGTTCATCAGTTGGTATGAAAGGATTTTTGGGTAAATTTGGATTGATTATAAATTCGCCACTATCTAATTCTGGGAAACTAATTTTAACCTTACCTAACTTTTCGTCATTTGATGTAATATTTTGATCCTTTGAAATCCACCATCTTGAATTTTTACTTGACGGTGCCGGTAATCCATTTTTTGAAACTTTATTAAATCTCGATTCCGAGAGTAATGTATTTAAAGTGCTTGGTGTTAAAATCCCACCACTATCGTTTGCATAAATCTTTTGTTTTGTAACATCGTATAATTCTTTTTCTATCTTAGATTTAACTGAATCATTAAGAATTTCTAATTTGGCAATAAAAATCCCATAAACTGGTTTGTGATCGCTAAATTTATACTGTGGTATACTATTATATCTCAATTGTTCTAATGTTGTAACTTTTTTATTCTTTATATATGTTAAAATTCTATCAGTCCAGGATGGAACTCTTTGTTTTTCTGAGGTATCATAATAATCTGTTCCTTTATCAAATTTGTAGGTTGGCTTAAACTTAATCTCCATTTCATCAAAAAATGGAAATGTTTGTCCAGATGACATTTGGTGATTCAATTGATCATATTCAAATAATTGTTGTACGACTCTATCTTCATCTTCACGTATGCTTAGTTGGGTATTTGAATTAATATTAATGTTGATTTTTTCTTGACTTCCGCTATAAACATTATTATTATTTTCAGGTCTCAATTTAATATTACTACCATTTTTCTTTTTAATTGAATCAACTGATGATGATGATTTGAACTCTGGATTTTTTAAAGTTTTTTTATCATTTGAAGTCACCGATTCGATGGAATTGCCATCATTGAGCAATAATAATGGCTGAGATAAATTTTTATTGGTGAGTGTTAAATTACCCATTTCTTCTTGAACTTCAAGCAAAAAATCCTTTTCTTGTTCGAGCCTCTTTTCCAAATCATATTCATTCGCATATTCAATTTCCTTTTCTTGTTTCAGAAGAAAAGGAGCATTCTCTTTTCCAGTAGCTTCTATTTCTTCCAAGAAACTACCATTGTCAAAATCTGAGGATGACATATATTCATCATCGCTAATATAACTATTAACACTTGAACTACTATTATTCATAGGAAATGGATAAGATGGTACTTTTGAATGTAATAATGTTCTAACGGTTTCATTTGGCAAGCTAATTCTAAAATTCAAATCTCCCATCCATATAAGAATATCAGAGTCTCTAATATCTTGACATTTTTTGAATGTTAATCCATGTATGATTGTCTTATAGTTCTGATGTCTTTCTTCACTATTACTTTGACCTGCAGCTAAATGTGAAGCAACAAAGCAAATTCTTGAATGTGTTGAAAATGTAAATGTAATACCAACGCCACCTTTATTTGCACTTATCCCTTTAAAACCCGTCTTTTTGACACTCGTTTCAACATGCTTAATGTTATCAATAATATCATTACTTGCGTAAACTAATAATAAAACACCACCTAGTTGTTCACCTCTTAATAAATTGTATTGTTTTTTAGAATTAGCAAAATTAAGAGTTTCCTGGAATTTTCTTTCCCAAAAATTTCTTGTCTTTAAATCGATTGTCATTGCCTTACTGGGTGTTAATTCGATCACTTCTTCAAGAGCAATTGCAACCAAATCATATTTTGAGAATGCTTCATATTCCGGGAATAATAAATCTTTTAAATCACCATCATACAAAACTGCATTAACGTTATAAGTAAGTGAATAAATCTTTAAATCTTTAAAACTGGCAAATTCATTCCTTTTTTTATTCAAACCCTGTAATACAAAATCATAAATTGGGTCAATTAATTCGACTTGAACTTCTTTATTTTTTCTTCCTAGCAATTTATCAAACTGTGTCTGTCTACCAGCACTTGAAGTTGATGTTAAGTTGGATGTCCCCACAACATATTTCCTACTTTGTTCTGCGTATTTTTTACCTTGTTCTGCAACTTTACCAATTATACCACCTGTTTTATTCTTTGTTTTAATTGATAAATTATAGGTATCTGACAATTTACCCAATGAAGTACCATTTTTATTCCATAAAATATTATATTTTGCCCAAAATTCTGAATTGAAGTTTGAACCAAATATATGATCAAGTATCATCTCACCAATTTTACATTCGATGAAATTGGCCCTATTATTCGAATCTAATGTATTAATAATAAAACTACCATTTTGTTCCAAAATATGTTTACCTTCAGGAAATGTAAATTGACTTGTTGAATAGTTTTGCAATGTATTATGAATATGTTCATCTTGCAACAGTAGACTTATATAATCATTTTTCCCCTTTAATTTATTAGTTAGTCCTAATGAACCAAAATGTGTAATTTTTTTATAATCAACAGATAAATCTTCTCTATCATGTTGCAATTCAGCAATTGCATTTGCATATCTTTGACTTAATTCAGGTTGACTGCCCTTCACACTCAATGCATCAACTACAAAAACGTTTTTATATTCAGCACACAAAGTTTCAAAAAATCTATTAAATGCATGTTTTGAACCATCCAAACTTCTCGGAAATTCTATTTTTGTACTCATTAAATGACTATCTAATTTCCAAAATAATGGAACATTACCTTTAACAATAGTAAAACTAACTAATTTACTACCAGTAAAAATTAACATTTCAGTCTCAACAAAATTTGCAACATTCCCTTCATCATCCATACATGCAGGACCAAACAAAGGGCCGATTTTCCTCGAATCTTGTCTTGAAATAATAGTCAACCAACTTGAATTATCTTCATTTATAACTTCTCTTTGAACAAAACCTCTAATTAAAGTAATGTAAAACCTCCCCTTATCGAATATTTTACGTTCTTCATTTGATAACCTATTTCTAAAATTTGATAATTCTGTGATTAAATTAACATTCCAAACAAATCTACCTGCATAATCGTCTTGTAAATTTTCAACAGTTGTATAAGAGTAATCCATCGTATTGTTTGTATTATTATTATTATCAATATTCCAATCTCTTGATTTGCCTGCTAAATCTATATCGCAAGAATAATAAAAAGTACCAGTTGCAAGTAATTTCATAATTGAAGTAATTCTAGAAGTTGGTAATGATGTTTCTAAATTTTCATATGAATCTTCAAATTGTTGAAAATGTTGTAATGGTTGTTGAATTTGTGATGGGCCAAAATTAAATTGATTCGTTAATGAGAAAATTTCACCTTGAAAGTTTACAAACATGGTATTTACCAATTGAGATACATTGACACCAGGAACTATCGGTCCAATTCTTGCTCTACTAGTAATAAAACCAACATAAATTGTTCCCTTAATAGAAATTAAGCCAAGAAATCCATGTAATTCTGTTTGTATGCGTCGAAATTGATGTAATTGGATTGTACTCTGTGGCACAAATTCAATGAAACATCTAGGTTGTGAATATTTTTCATTATTATTTGATGAATTATTTGATTGATAGTAATGGTTGTTTGAATAATTTGGAGAATTCTGATCTTGATAACTCGAATTGTTCATTAAGATTAGAGCATAATTGTTGGAACAAATGGCCAGTGTCTGCGTTGATTCATCGATATACAACTGCATGTTTTTAATTGTTGCATCAACCTGATTATTTGTGTGATGCTAAGAGGAAGAAAAGCGTCAAATTAAGATAAACACCATAGTAGGTTTTAGCACATGAATTTTAAAAAAATCGGTGAGATTTCTAAACATGGGACTATCAATGTGACTGGCAGAAAGTGTTGTCTTTGGAAGTAAGGTATATATCATTGGAGTACTCCTGATCTCATTTTTAGGAAACATACAACTTAGAAGAAAATATGTATATATACTGTTTTAACAATGATGTTAATTATTTGTGGTGTTGAATGAAGTTTTACTATTAAATCAGTTAAAATTTGGGGAATTCCACATATTTGACGTCATCTCCGTATGGGTTATTCAGAAACAACCTGGGGCAATCTTGTAGAAATGCTTAAAACGGTTGCAGTGCAAGATCAGAGGGTACTTGGAAGGTATCCATCATATGTATATTTTACACATTATAAAAATTTTACCACATTAATGGAAAGACGGCAAATCACCTTGTTTTGAATGATAACTTAGAAGTTTTCTCGTCTTATGTAAAATAGTAGAATAGTAGTCTTCTTATGGCGATCTCTCTTAGATGGATGTTAGTGTAATTGTATCAACGTGAAAAGTTTAAGGTCTTTTTTTTCGCCAGTTGCTTAAAATAATGTTTTTAAAAGTATTGAACCAGTGTCTGAACCAGCCACTACAGTGGTTAGATTAAGGATATTTATGACCGTTAACTATATCATTTACCAGCTTATGATTTATAAGAGAGTGTGCGTGAGTGTCGAATCACACATAATCGCATGTTGATGGCTAGAAGGTTTTATAGGTATCGGGCCTACCAGCAAAGTACGCAACACAACGTCAAGGTGGAGATGGTTAGAAATAACTACAGACGGATTAAGATATGTTTGCTTAGTTAATTGTAGATCCTGGGCTGATGGTGATTTAAAATGAACTGATTTCGAGATGTGCCAATTTTGGTTACGTGTCACCCACCAGGCTAAAAGGATACTGAATAAAACACGGTAAGACGATGCAGTAGATCAACCGCAAACAACCACAGCTGATACACGCAAAACACACACTCAGAAGGGGAAACAACGACTCGTTTACACACGACATACCGTATACGTGTAAAATATAACGCATAAAGCACATAGCCTAACGTGTAACAAGCATATTGAGCAGACATCGCAAGCTATCGTGTATTTTATCGCACGCGGTTCCCACTCCCCCTTATAGTACACCCCTGTGGATGGCTCCACCTCATGACGGGCCTTGCAGGCAATACGAAACACGGGTAGCTTGTTTTGGCAAAGGTAGCTGGTTAATTGCGTCAATTGTATTTCCCAATTAGGCATTTCTCAAAATCCAGCAATTTCCTAATAAGGAAATGTTATATACAAGCATGGTGTGGGCCATGCATATTGGCTAACTCCGCTGCATGCATTGTTTGTTATGGTTTCATAAGTAAGTAAGTAAGAAAGAAAGAAAGTACACAAAAGGGTAGACTATATATATGTAATTTTTATTTCATTTTATTTTATTTTATTTTATTTAATCAAATTTAATAAGTTTGTCTCTAATTGCAAAATTTAATGCATTAATGAAAGCAATCAAGCCAGCTTCAGTAACATCTTCATTAACACCAATACCCCAAACGATCTTATCAAATTCTCCAATTTTTATACTGATATAACCAACGGCTTTGGAATTGGAATCTTTACCTAAGGTATGTTCATTATAGTTGATGACATTGATGTTGATGTTGAAATAGGTTGAGAATGCATTTGCAAGTGCAGAAATTGGACCATTTCCTAAACCATCAAGTTGGAAATCATCCTTTGATCTTGATTCAATCCAAGCATTTATTAATTTTCGTTTATCTTTATTTGATAAAGTGTAATCTTTCAATTTAAGTAAATTAAACATTGACATGGTTTCATTATCATTTTCATTATGTTCATCATAAAGGAAATATTTTTCTTTAAACAAGTTAATAATTTCGGTAGTTTTCAATTCTCTACCTTTCCATTCACTTTCTAATTGAACAAATTTAGAAAAATCGATTTGTAAACCTCTTGGTAAATCCAATTCCAAATTTCTTAGAATAATCCAAGAAGATCCACCCTTACCACTTTGAGAATTAACTCTAATAATTGCTTCATAAGTACGTCCAATATCTTTTGGATCTAAAGGTAAATAAGGAATTTTCCAGTGAGATTGGTCAGTTTCTTCACTAATTTTGAAACCTTTCTTAATAGCATCTTGATGAGAACCTGAAAATGCACAAACAACCAATTGTCCACCATATGGAGCTCTTGGATGAACCGGTATTTTATTACATTTTTCAACAATTTCAATGACTGATTCTAAATCAGAGAAATCTAAATTTGGATAAATACCTTGGGTATAAAGATTTAATGCTAATGTGACCAAATCAACATTACCGGTTCTTTCACCATTACCGAATAAACAACCTTCAACTCTGTCTGCGCCACCTAATTGGGCCAATTCAGCAGCTGCAACTGCACATCCTCTATCATTATGTGGATGTAAGGAAATACAAATTTTTTCACGTTCACTGATATTACGTGAGAAATATTCAATTTGATCTGCATAAACGTTTGGAGTTGACATTTCAACAGTTGCTGGTAAATTGAAAATAATTGGATTTTCAACAGTTGCCTTATTCCAAGCATTTTTAACATTTTCACAAACTTTAATTGCAAATTCAGGAGATGTATCAGAGAAAGTTTCTGGAGAGAATTCAAATGACCAATTCGTTTCAGGTAATTCATCAGTTAATTTGGAGACTAACTTAGTACATTCAATAGCCTTTGCAACGGTTTCATCATGGGTCATATTGAAAACGACATTTCTAAAACAATCGGAAGTTGCTAAATATATATGAACGGTTGCATTTTTAGCACCTTTTAAGGATTCGATG
Source organism: Pichia phayaonensis (assembly GCA_030558305.1). Lineage (NCBI taxonomy): Eukaryota > Fungi > Ascomycota > Pichiomycetes > Pichiales > Pichiaceae > Pichia > Pichia phayaonensis. The sequence continues at coordinate 46,594 of JAJMSE010000067.1, forward strand.
GTACGTTTGATTAAATCAGGTCTACATGGAGATAAAACTTGAATGGATACGTCATCAGGTGCATTTACAACACACCATTTTGTAAAATCAAAATCAACTTGGGATGCACTCGGAAATGCAACTTCGATTTCTTTAAATCCAACTTGGATTAATTTTTTAAAATAAATCTTCTTTTCTTCAAATGTCATTGGATCAGGTAATGATTGGTTACCATCTCTTAAATCAGTAGACAGCCATCTTGGAGGTTTTGTCAGTGTTTTGGATGGCCATTGACGATCATTTAATGTGAGTTGGGGATCAAACGGTTTGTATTTGGTGGAAGGGTCCTTTAACATCGGCATTGTTGTGGAAATGGATGGTGAGGGTAGAGAGAAAGATCAAAGAAGAAAGTAGGAAGAGAATACATTCATCTTTTATAAGCTTAACTCCCAAATGGCTTGATTACTCCGCATTCCTTTGGGGGTGAAAAAAAATCACGAAAATCAAGAAAAAAAAAGGTAAGGAATGACTAATTGATTGATTTATGACTGATTCTGTTGTCCTCTGAGCCTCTGGTTGGAGTTTGTTCGTGCTTTGAGTTTGTATTCTTTTTAGACTTGGACAAATGGTTGTTGTAAAAGTCGAATTTTTAGGAGGATTGGATCAAGTGTTTGGAGGGTTGAAAACAACCAAAATAAATTTAGATGGTGAAACGATTAGAGATTTATACACCTACTTATCAAAAGAACTGATCAATAATGAGAAAGATTATGAGATGTTTATACAAGAAGACACAGTTAGACCAGGTATTTTGGTGCTCGTGAATGACACCGATTGGGAATTGGAAGATAAGGAAGATTGTGTGCTTGAAGATGGAGATCTGGTTTCATTTACTAGTACGTTACATGGGGGGTGATTTATGATTATGACTGTGATGATGTAGAAGATAGTTGTTCGTTCATTTTATCCAAGATTGTTTCGTTTATCCATTTGTAATCATTTTGTAATTTAATTATTTTGGATCTACATATTCTAATTGATGCAACATCTATGTCATTTCTTGGGTAATTGTCCAATGTTAATAAAGAAGTGTTCATGTCTGCATTCAAGCTCTTTAGATGATTGAAGAGGATTGTCAAATCGTCATCTAGCTGTTTCCTGTATGACACCAAATCCTTGAATGGGATTTGTGCGAGTTGATCACGGGAGGTGATGTTGAACGTGTAGGACAATGGTGGGAGGGCGTTCATGATGAGTAGTAGGTAGTAGGGGAAGAAGTAAAGGAAGATAAAAGGACAAAGGGGGAAAGAGAAAGCTTACATACATGGTATTTTATTATACAATTTATAAAATTAAATATAAACGCTAAAGAAATGTATTTTTCTTAAAAAATTATTTTATTTTATTTTGTGATATTTTATGTTATGTTATTTTGTGATTGTGAGTGTGATTTCATTATTTTTGAATCATTATAGCTTCTTCTTTTGCTTTTTGGAGATGCTCTTATGGGTTTCAGGTAACCAAGAAGATTCTACAGAAGTGGTGGTAGATGCTGATGAGGAATTGTTCTTAAGTGAAGAAGCAGGAACCTTTTTAGTTGCAACTTGAACAACACCGGATTTTCTCTTTTTATCGGAAGGTAATAAAGAAGATGGTAAAACGGAAGATAAGTAGGAAGCTGCAAAGGTGTTGTAGAGATAATAACCTAAGGAAGCAAAGGTGACTAAAAGAATCAATTCGGAAAGAATCAATTGAGGATTGAAAAAGGAAATTGAAGGTTCAAGAATGTTGATGATTTTATTTTTGGAACCTAACATCATGAATTGATCTTGGTAGACAATGTAAAGAGCAGGAACTAATAAATATTTACCTTCTTGCATGTTAATACCGACTCTTTGGGTGAAGTTAGCGGTCTTGTTGTTTAAAATTTCGATTGGACCGATTTGGGAAGCGGTAATGTTAGCCATGTTTTCACCGGTTATTGGGTCCAACATTTCACCACCGACACCTAAGATAGAAACGGCGGTTGGTTCCAGGGATGAGAAAGTGTAGGCCAATTCGATGGTTTCACCGTTGTAGAGATCGGCAATGGTACCGTCATCGGACTCTTTGAAGGAGATGGTATAGTCGATTTGGAAGTTGAAAGGTTTTTCAGGGGTTGGGACAAAGTTTGGATCAGTAACGATTTCGACTGGTTCAGCATCAACTTGGGGATCTGCGACGACTTGTGCGGCGTCGGCAGCAACGACAGGGTCTTGTGCCAGAACAGAGGCAGAGAGAGCTAGAAGAGGAGCTAGGAGGGAGAGCTTCATTGATGTGGGGAGGGTGAAAATGAATGAAGGGGGGGGGATAATAGAAGGGAATGGGGTAGAATAGCGTGAAAGTTGGTGAAGATATGCCCAAACGTGTGCGTGTGTGCTGTCCACTTGAGAAAATGGAAAATGGAAAATGGAAAATGGAAAATGCGAAAATGCGAAAATCGCGGCTGTGCACAGCCGCGCACAGCCGCGCCTTCCCAAACGGGAAATGACCAGCCCCTTCCCAATGCGGTAATTCCAGGTGTGCCCACTGCCCGTCTGCACCTGTTTCTGGCCACTTTGGGCCTCTCTGTCTCTCTGTCTCTCTGTTTGCCTCTGTGCAAGGGCTGCTGGCAGCTGCATGGCGGCTGCTATATAAGCAGGCCGTCTGCCGCAGAGACACCAGGGGACGTGCTGCAGGGGGTCTGTGTCTGTTTCTCTTGGACTCTCCTTCGTCTCGCAACTCACCACAACCCAACTCAACTCTTGAACAAACATAACATCTAGCAAGATCCATTCCAACTAACTACAGTCCTTCTTTCTTTCTTTTTTTAACTACAGTCCCTCTTTCTTGACTTTCTTAACTACAGTCTCTCCTTATCACAATGTTCTCCAACTTAGTCACTCTTTTACTCATAGCATTGTCTGCACTCTCCGTCCAAGCTCTTCCCGTTCATCTTTACAGAAGAGCTCTCATCACCACCACAGTTGCTCCCGTCACCACCACCACGCATACAACCGTTGCACCCGATGGTTACAAAACAGTCACTACAGAAATCAATGGCGTTTTAGGCACCTATCTACAAGAAGTGGTTACTTCCTATTCTTCAAGAACAACAGTTTCTACTTCTTTTTTCACCTCCGAATTACCTGTTGAAACAAGTTCTTCATCCACCACTTCCACTTTCACTTCATCTACGTCTTCCACCACTCCTACATCCACCACTCCTACATCCACCACTTCCACTTTCACTTCATCTACGTCTTCCACCACTCCTACATCCACCACTCCTACATCCACCACTCCTACATCCACATCTCTTACAACCACAGTCTCGATCACAATTCCTCCTACCACCACCTACTCCTCCAACGTCACCCCTACCTACTTCCCATACACCACTCAAGCCGTAGAGGGTACATGCTATGTCATGTATGCTGAAGACACCATTGTCGATGATGCCCCATACACAACCATCACCCTAACAAGTGTCGTTGCCACCGTCACGGTCACCGATGTCTCCACCCTCAAACTCTCTCCTCAATAAGTTCTGTATACTACTACCCTCCCCCTCTTTCTTTCTTTCTTTATTTACTTAATCAATTATGTCTTATCTAACTGTTTACTATTTACTGTTTGTTCTGGTCAACAACAAACGCGTAATTTTTTTTTTCTTTCTTTTTTGCCAATGTTTCATCTTCGTTTTTTAACGTGTTCTATGTATTTCCACTACTTCTTTTCTTCTAAACTCATTCATACATCCCTCCCTCCCTCCTATCCTCTCATCAATGAACGACCTCACATCCACCCCCGTTCTCCCTCCCCCATCCTCGGTACTAGAATCCGCTTCCCCGCTCACTCCAACCTCAATTTCAAGTTCCATAGAAAATTACTCCCCCCAATCTCCGAAAATCGCTTACAAACAAACAATCGATTCAACTACTAGTGATTCAGTTACATTATCTATCTCCAACAACTCCATAGCCTCCGTTCCAGATTCAGTACATTCCCACAACTCCATAAAAACCTTCTCAAGTGCCGAAGAAAACGGGATCGATGACGATGATATTAATGATGATTCAAAACTATTTGAGTCTTTTAATGGTAGTATAGAAGACTTCGCAAGTCCAATCAAAATCAAACCAAACAACGAACAAACTCTTGTCTCTCCATCTCCCAAAAACTCTCTAAATGTTGAAAAATTAAGACCTTCTCCCCAACTACAACAACAAGACCGTAATGATGATGATGCTCAATGTCCTCCTGCAATGCCAAAATTCTTAAAATCAAGAAATATCACCCCCGTTCTTGGCGTTGATGCTAATGAATTGAAAATTAAGGAAAAATTGCTAACTTGTGAATCACAATATTCGAAAATTTCCAACAATTTGGTAAAATTAGATAAAGAAATTGCATATTTGAAAAACCTAATCCTAAATACTGATTATAAAAACACCAGGGAAACTGAAAAGTTGAATTATGCCCTAGGTAAACTGATCGAAAGGAAACAAGCAAGTATAAAAGAAAATTATCAATTATCTATACATATAAACAAATTAAGAAAAATGTTGTATGGAAATGGTACTGAAAATGGTGACTTAACCCAATATTTTGCAAGAAAGGTAAGTAATTAATAAAAAAAGAAAATATGTAAACTACTATCTATATATTATACATCTATAATTATATTTATGCAAATGCAAATTCACAACTGTAATTTTGGAAAATTTCAATACCCTGCATAACTCCTGTATATACATGTAAACTTACACTTGCATTATCTGATTTATTACACATTGCATGTCGTCCTATTGAATCATCTATATAACAAATATCATTCGCCACAATACACTTGTTATTCCCTTCCCTTTCCGCCTTCTTATCTTTATCATAAATACACTCATCTAACTCACCGTCCAATACTTTAACCCAGCATTTGCATCCTTTATGGTCATGAATTGGTGATTTCACTCCACTTGGCCAAACCAGTATATGAATCTGGAAATCGGAACAACCATATATCAGATTCCTAGTGTACAATTTCGATGATAGTATCATCGGATCCTGTTGTTGTTGTGTATATTTTTCCCACTCTCGTGAATCAGAACGGTATCGTTCTAACAATTTATAAACTTCATCATCGTCATATTCCTGTTTTTGCAACGTCCTAATCACTTCATACACTACGTTCCTGAACACCGACATACCACAATACCATAAACGGCTAGTAGAAAGGGGGTAGCAGCACCACTACCATATACCACTACTATCACTGCGATGAAAAACCCTGATTGCCAATTCCACCCTTTTTTTTTCCTTTCCCAAAATGGTATAAAAGGAGAGCGGTTCCTCCTATTTTTACCGTTTTTCATTCTCTTATCTTTCTCCTCACTTGGTCCAACTTCTTGTCCAATTTTGACGGCCCATTACCAGCTAGCTAGCTAGTTAACTAATTACTCGATATATGTTACTTATGTCTAGTAAGACATGATTAATTCATATAATTTTTTAGACCTTTCTGTTATAATGATGATAATTATTTTATCTTTACCTGACAAATATACCCTCGTCTTTCAACGAGCTGGTTCCATGGAGGTGAAGATTATAGACTACAACGGTATCTGACAATATAACAATCAACCAGTCAAAATTAGTGTAGTGTAATGTATTGTAAACTATTACTGTACTGTAAATGAATGTCCTCCTATTTCCACCCCCCCCCCCTCCACTCTTCCCATTTTTGTAACAAGAAATTTCTCAACATGATTTTTACATTTTCCTGGATTTTTGGCCTAATTTATCCTAGCCCAGCCATCTTCATCAACAAATCCCCCATTATCCACCTTCCATTATGTCAAAACTAGCCAAACGTCAATACAACAACAGCCGTTTCCCACGTCCATTACCCATATCAATCCCATTGCTACATGTATCCAACAAATATTTCACAGTTTTCGAAGTATTTCAATCAATAAGTGACACTTTATGTCATATATACAAAATTGGACTTTTCAATACACAACAACCAATTCGTGTAGTTTTCGATGTTTATACAGACTTCACATTCAAGATATTCGATCAATCCGACATGGCTCATATTTGGGATAATGGCTTTTATGGTAAGGGTATATTAAGTAGAAGTGAACCAACTTGGTTCAAAAGAATGGAAAAAAAAGTAAATGATTTATTAAATCCCAATGATAAATCAAAATCAACAAAGCTAATTTATAGTGAAGAAATTACAAAACAGAGAAGATTATTTAGAGATATTTGGAAAAGTGAACGTGAACATTTTTTAAATTTTGAAAAACAGATTAAGCTTAATTCAGTCAATGGTGAAATTTCAAGTAATGATAAATTACTTTTGGAAACTGAAAGGGAAAAATTAAATAAATTAAAGGAAGATTTAACTAACGGTCCAATGGGCATCAACTTTGGTATGTTAAATAGATCAAATACTCCATTAGCTTCTTCATCTTCATCCTCATATCCAAATTCTTATTCAAATTCCTCAAATTCAAATCCAAATTCACTTTTAAAACCTGCGTTAAGAATGGAAGATTATGATGTCATAATTGATTCAAATCATATTAGAAACATAGAATATTTAGAATTGGATCCATGCGAAACTTTATTTTTATTACATTTAAATATAATCAAAGTAATTATAAATAATGAAGAAGTTAATTTTAAAAATTTGTTAATTCTATTAATTGAAAATTTTGGTCAAATTTTCTTAAATAACTTTATAATTTATTATCATTATAAATCTCTTGGTTGGTGTATTAAAAATGGGTTAAAGTTCAGTTGTGATTGGGTTTTATATTCAAGAGGTCCTCCATTTAATCATGCAGAATTTTCAATCAAAATAGTTAATGAAAATGATGCTTCATCATCATCAATGGATTCATTAATCGATATATCTGCAATTTCAAGAGTTGTTTCAGGTGTTAAAAAATCATTAATTTTATGTTTTATCGACGGTCCTGAATTAAATTCAATTGAATGGTTGAAAATGTGGGATACGTATTTAATTGATGATGATTTTTTTAAATTAATTAATAATTTTAGTATCAATGAAATTAATTGGAAACGTTGGGCTCCATCACAAACGAGGATGTAAGTTGATTAACTTTATGAATGAACTTTATTTATTTATTAAGTTAAATTAATTTTTATAAACATTTTTTTCTCTATTCTCTCTCTTTCCTATACCATCTCCTTCTTTCTTTTCTATATCAATCCATTATATGCATCTTTTACAAATTTACAATCTCTATCACCGCCTTTACTAATGCAAACATAAGAATCCCCAATTTCACATTTCATTTGACTATCAGGGAATGGACATGGACAATGTTTGGCACTTTTCACACATGTTAATGTATCAGGACATAAATAATTTTCACAATTTTGACTGAGGTATCTATCTTGAAATGATTGTTGTTGCTGTTGTTGTTGTTGTTGTTGATGCTGTTGGAAAAACTGATCAAAGAACGCAAATGCTGGAGTGGCCAGCACCAAGGCTGTGATAATATTAACTGAACGCATTACTAAAAAGGATTCTACCAAAACCTTTTTGAAATATATTTTGAACACTTGTCAAATATTCATCTTCTTTAATGTACACGTAAATTATTTCCTCAACTCAACATGTTCTCGCGGAGTCTCGCAATGCGGGCAGTTCGATCCGTCAGAGAAAAGTCATTGTAAACAACTGGACAATTGATGTCGTCTTCACCTATGTAGTGCTTTTCCACATAGTTATAAAGATTCTCGTCCTGCTGCAATTGGCTCAGATTATTGTCACAATTGTTGGAATCTTCAGAATCGAAAATATCTTCCAGATTACTCACATATGTAGAAATGCCATTCTCTGTTTCAAGAAGTGGTGTACGTGAATCTGCCATTGTATCGTTTGGTACGCCTAATAACACCCGTGCTTGGTTCTCCATGCTATCACTGTAAATACTATTGTTAGATATGCCCTTATTTTTCTTTGTAGGACTGCCCGGTTTATTATCATTAATCCAATATTTCTTCCCATCTGCACTTACCCTTAACCCTTGATAAATTTTTTGATTAAAAGTATCTGAACTATTATATATCTTGGCATCTGAAATTGAATCAAAATTTCTTAAATTATAGTTATCTCCATAAATCGTACTAACTTTCAAATCATAAATTAAATCTCCAATTTTCATCCAATCTTTCATTGCCATCCATGTTTCCATTCTTGCACCATCCGGTATACTATCCCCAGTGAAATCTGTATACGGAAATGAATTCCAATGTAACCATGCAAAAAATATCATTTCAAAACATAATAATCCATTTTGAATTTGAATACCTAAATTTCCTTTATCATTACTAGTTATAATCATTAATGCTTTATTCTCATTAAACACCCCAAGCCAAGTAAATAATCCAATTATTAACCCTTGCCAATATGATGCAAAAATAATTAATTTAACACATAAAAATTTCCTCCATGGATTAAAAATATTCAATTCACTATATAAGCACTTCCAAAACATTGCTAATGAATATAATGATAATGTAACACTGAAATTATATAATATTCCTAACCAAACAAACAAACTTTTAGCTGAAACATCATTAACATCATAAATACCTAGTAAACTTGTAATAAGAATAATTAAATATAACAATGGTTTAACCCAAACATATTGTAAAATACATCTTTTAATTGTTAAAAAATGTTTTGGATCGGATATATTAATTTTTTTCAAAAATAAACTGTTCGGAAACGGATGTGATGTTGGCGGTTGACCAATAGTCATTAAAATAATCTTTCTTTCACCACCTAACATTAAAACCAATAGTTTATAAAATGTATATATAACAAATGCTTCATAAATCTCTCTGATTGGTTCGATTATTCGTCCAATAGAATAACTGACAAGCATACAATAGCATGAGATTGCAAACAAAGGTACAACTAAAAGTATACGTACAATCAATCTTTGTTCAAATGGTTTCCTATAATTTCGTACTTGTAAATAAATTGCTAATACTGATGTGAATATGGCAATTGTTGTTGTTGTACCACACACTTTCAAAACCCAATCTGGAAGTGTTCGTTCCGATTCCATTGTTTGTTATGTATATCTGTGTATCGGAATAGTAAATAGAGAAAAATGTGTTGTTTATATTTACTTTATCAATCTGCAGGTCCTGAGCATTTTTACAATTTTTACATTTTAGGATTTTGGATTTTTTTTATGTTCACCAACTGTAATAGAAGGCCTCCTTATTTATTAACGCATACTGTATGCTCCCTTCTTAATATATCAGCATTGATTTACATCAATTCGATCTTAGGAACTTGATTATTTCCAATTACCTGAGAACTTCCCCCAAATTATGGCTCAATTCCCCATCTTTACCATATTTTTATTCTTGATAATAGAATTTGTTGATTCAGCTGGTATTGCTGTTCATTTAAACGTTGCTTATAGAAATCAAATTAACATTCCTTCACAATTAATAAATCACCAATCTGAATATTTTGCAGGTGCCTTCCATCCCGATGCTTTTTATAATTGTTTTGGTGAATCATTAGCTGCTGAAAATGCTCATTGGCCTCCTTTTTTAAAGGCTGCAATTAATCATTATCACAATCAATATATTTTAAAAGGCTTAAGTAATGATCCTTTAAAAGCTTTTATCTATGGTTTATTTACTCATCAAGTAGCTGATGTATCATGGCATTCATTAAATTCTCATCAAGGTTTGTTACAAGTATTGTCAAATGTCGAATTTAATAATAATATTGATAAAGCTCATACTTATTTAGACACAGTTGGAGATTTTATAATTTTAAATAGACAATTTGAAAATTTGTCAAATGATCAACGTAAATCGTTGGTTTCTTCCTTAAAAGTAAAATGGAAGTATCCGATAAAGGATATTTTAAATATTTATCATGATTTGGGATTTGCTGGTATAACCGAAACAAAATTAAATATTTGCATGAGTAGAGGTTATTCTGCATTGCAAGGTGAAATTACTGCTGTATTGACTGAAAGATCTGCCAAAAATAGACTAAATTTAGATATAGAACAATCACCCTTAACGGTGGCAATCTTAAATAATTATTATTATGGTGGTATTGATCAGATTATAAACAGTTTGGAATCTTGTACTAAAGAATTAAATGTTTGGTTTTCAAATGAGCCATATGAAAATCCTTGGGATATTTGTAAACCTTTATTCAAAAAACATTCAATTAATCAATCATTTAACGGCTCATCATCAAATCTAGAATTAAAAAATATAAATTATAGACTTGATCCATATTCTTTAAATATTCTACATTTTAATGATAATAATGATGATGGTAAAAAGATGTACCTCTCCTCTGGCATACCAAATTCTAAATTTGGTTCATCCTTTAATTTTGGGAATTTTTTAAATGAGCCAACAATTGCAATATCAGCTCCTTTTGAAGAAAGTATTGGATCTGTTTATCTTGTACCATTAAGTGAAATTATTCACGATGAAGAACCGATCTTCCTAAATAAGAATTACAACTCGCTTAAATTAACACCATCTGAAAAACTTAACCTTTCTTATCCAACAAGATTTGGTGACAAAATGTTTAAATGGCTTTTAAATAATGACGAATTTTTGATTATTTCCCAACCCGGAATTTCAAGCCTTAAAGTATTTTATCATGGTGACTGTATTGCAGTATTAGAAAGTAAAAGAACGGTCGTTACTTTAGGTGAGCCTGGTTTAAAAGAGTGGAATATTTTAAGTGATTTAAGTTATGATATAAATTCTGATGGTTTTCCTGAACTAATAATTGGTTCAATGTTTTCAGATAATAATAACATTGCACAAAATGGCCTTATCTTAGCATTAGATGGTGAAAAGTTTTACTCAAAAATTATAAATATTTTAAATGGTCAATTTTCAAATTCATTATTATCCTTAGTACCCACTATTGATATTGAATCAATAATTTTGAATACCTTTGAAGTCCCTTCTTTTCTTAATCAAGAAAATGGTTACGAGCAATTTGGAACTACGTTTGCTGCAACCAAGAATAAAATTTTAATTGGAATTAATTCTATTGGTAAGATAGTTGTATTTAATAAACAAACAAGTGATTATTTGGGCTTATTAGCTCCATCCGGAAAATTCACCGATAAACATGATAAAGTTTTAAGATCTTCGTCGAAAAAAACTGCTTTATACGGATATAAATCAATTTTAACTGGAACACTCAGAGGAATTGAATGGATCTTAGTGTCAAGTATTGGATATTCATATGATAACAATTGTTCACTGTGTGGGACAGTCTATTTATATAGTCTAATTGATGATTCGATAAATTTGGTGACAAAATTGATAATCAGTAAGGATATTTTTGAACCAATAAGGAAGGATATTAATAAGTTTATAAATTCAATGTTCGGGTCACAACTGTTAAAGCTCTCAGAATCATTAGTAATTATAACAAGCAATGGCTACGACGACGGTAGAGGTGGATTATTCCTGGTTAATCTTGAGGATATTTTGTTTAGTGAATCAATTGATGAATTTACTGAAACCGAGTTATTGTTTATTGGAGATTCTGACATTGGATTTAGTAATTTTGGATATGATTGTATCCAAAGCTTTGCTTACGAAAACAAGCTTTATTTAGCAATAAGTTTATCAAACTATTTCTTTCCTCAATCGATAAACCAACAACCATCAAATTTTGGATCTTTATTAATCTTAGATATCTCTGAAAATAAATAATAATTTTTTAGAACTACAGTTTGTGCAAAAAAATTACTACGGTAAACAAAAACAAAAAATTTGGACGAGACCGGAGTCGAACCGATGACCTTTCGCTTGCAAGGCGAACGCGCTACCAACTACGCCACACGCCCAGTAAAGAAATGATCCCTAGCAGGATCGAACTGCTGATCTTGGCGTTATTAGCACCACGCCTTAACCAACTGGGCCAAGGGATCATTTGTTGAAATGAAAGGAATAATTTGGATCTTGACTGAACGCACCTCAAGCGAGATAACGTAAACAGGTTCAGGCAAGATAATTGAATAAATAGTTAAATAATGAATTACAATTAGTATAATGATGATTATAAGTGATGATGTTGTAATGCATTAACTCTGAGAATTGGGTCCATATTGATTAGATAAATCGGTAATTAAATAAGCTATAGAAAATACAAAAATACATATAACTGGAGAACTATCACCCCTTATAA
>JAJMSE010000068.1:0-56495 GCA_030558305.1 Pichia phayaonensis
GAATATGGTTGCAGATATGTTCACTAAAAATCTCGGTAGAATTAAGTTCAAGAAATTTGTGGAGCTTGCAGGTATGAATACATAATTAACAAGTGTTATAATTATGGTGGGGTGTTGTTGTAATGCATTAACTCTGAGAATTGGGTCCATATTGATTAGATAAATCGGTAATTAAATAAACTATAAAAAATACAAAAATACATATAACTGGAGAACTATCACCCCTTATAAATACTAATCTAATGTGTAATAATTATATAAAGGAATAGATATCAGATAAGAGATATCAAATAACAGATAGGAGATAGCCGATCACAAATAACAGATAACAGATAATAGATAAGTTATTATCTGTTTATTGGTCCATTTGTTATCGGCCGGTCTGTTATCAGTACGGCATTCCTTTCAACAAATAGATAAGTTATTATCTGTCTATTGGTCCATTTGTTATCGGCCGGTCTGTTATCAGTACGGCATTCCTTTCAACAGTTGATTGCTATAACAGTATATTAGTAAATTGTATCTTAGTTCGTTTTCTTACAAAGATTCAATAATTAGTTTTCTATTTAGCAAGTACGGAAAACTCATTTACAAATTTCAACAAATTCCTTGTTAGCTCAGTCGGTAGAGCGTTCGGCTTTTAAGAATTCTTTGAGAAGTCGACCGAAATGTCCAGGGTTCGAGCCCCTGATAAGGAGTTTTGACAATATTTTTATTTTTTAAAATTTTCTGGGTACGTGTGTGTTGAAAATAGAACAAAATTTAAATAGCAGCTGGTTTAAATTTTTTTATTTTTTTTTTTTAATTCTTCTATTTAAGAGTTCTGATAAAGGATTTGCTGCAAGCAATAAAATCTGGTAAATTTTTCATGAACATTTAGAATATTAGTTTAAGTACACATCTCAAAACATACATTGATGGCGCCAGAAAATAACAACACAAGAAATGTACCTCCAATACAGAGGAGGCGTCCAACAGGGATATTTTCTAAAACAATAGGTCAACTGCCGAGGTCTTTGCTTACTTCTAATAATGTTGCAATTAATTCAAAAAGAAGAAAAATACCACTAACGTTTTTACCACCTAGCACCAACTCTCCACTTTTTGTGTATAACAATGATTATGATCAACGTTCTTTCTTAAGTTTATGTTCTGGTTCTCATATTGAGGCAAACAGTTGTGTTTCAATTGAACGACATGATAACGAGTCTGTCTCAACCTTTAGATCCCTACCTTCTACTCTTGAAGTTACAGATGATGATATAGAAAGCATTTACCAATGGCTAGATGAAGAACGTGAAAGAAGAAGTTTGTTAAGCAATGAAGATAACTTAGAGTCATATGGTACAATAGTTGGAAATCCTGATGATATAATTAGACGTGCTGACAAATTATTCCCTGATAATAAACAAACCAGTCGTAAATCATCTATTTTTAGCCTTGAAGCTATTATAGAGGATGAAGATGAAGAAGATTTTGCTCATGAGACGGTTACTGTTACAAAGGAAATTAATAAATTATTTAAGTATTCTATACCATTGATTATAACATTTTTTTTAGAACAAATATTTTCACTAATTTGCGTTATCTTTGTTGGACATTTGGGAAAAGAAGAATTAGCAGCAGTTTCTATGGCATCAATGACATCTACAATTGTTTTAGCAATATTTGAAGGTATATCTACATCATTAGATACTTTATGTCCCCAAGCTTATGGTGCTGGTCAATATAAATACGTTGGGGTGCACACACAACGATGTTCCCTCTTTTCCTTAGTACTTTTCATACCTGCTGCTTTATTTTGGTATTTCAGTGGATTTTTTCTGTCATTCATTATTCAAGATGAAGAAGTCATAATGTTAACTCAAAAATTTTTAAGAATCCTTATTTTTGCGGGTCCACCTTATATTTTATTTGAAAATGGTAAGAGATTTTTACAAGCCCAAGGTATTTTTGATGCTGGTACGTACATTTTATTTATAACGGCCCCTTTAAATATATTTCTTAATTGGCTGCTTGTTTATTCTGCTCCTTTTGGTTTGGGTTACGTTGGCGCTCCAATTGCATCTGTGATAAATTTTTGGATGATGTTAATATTATTAGTATTATATGTCATTTTTATAGATGGTTCAGAATGTTGGAATGAGTTTACTATGGAGGTCTTTGATCACTGGTATGATTTATCTAAACTCGCAATCCCAGGTATTATAATGTTATTGGCAGAATCTCTTGCTTATGAAATCCTCACATTATTTGCATCAAAATTTGGTACATCTGCATTAGCTACTCAATCAGCACTATCATCAATTGTATCTTTATTATATATGATTCCATTTGCATTATCAGTTGCATCATCAACAAGAATAGCAAATTATGTTGGAGGCAAAAATATCATTGGAGGAAAACTTGCAATTAATCTTGGATTTGCATCATCAATTATGGTTGCGTCCATTAATTCTATGATTGTATTTTTTGGTTCAAAACATTTGGCAACATTATTTACCGATGATGAAGAAGTTATTTCCATGTTTGTTAACCTTTGTCCATTGATTTCAATTTTTGTAATGCTTGATAGTCTTGCATGTGTTGCTAGTGGCATTTTAAGAGCACTCGCAATGCAAATGATTGGAGGAACGTTAAGCTTGATAGGGTATTATATAATTGCAATCCCATTAGCGTTATTTTTGAGTTTCAAATTGAACATGCAATTAATCGGTTTATGGTTAGGTAATGGAGCGGGGCTTTTCCTTATTTGTATAACTGAGATTATTATCATTTATAAGGTAGATTGGAATGTAGTGCTCAAGCGGGCAAAACAATTTTCATTAAATGATGATATATAAATGATTCTATTTTATATAGAAAATAGTTACAGTTTAAAAATACATATTGGCAAATTCAGTCCCCAATGTTGAACTTGTTAGTTACAGTCCAAAATCCGCAGTTTATGCTATAAAAAGGTACTATATAGTGTGTCTATCGTTTATCTATTGTAGCCAATGTGAAATAAATGTTAAAGTAGACAATGTTTAAATCATAAAAAAGAACATAGTAGACAAAAGCTTGAATCCAGCCACCATCGAAAAGTCAACATGAATTTTACTCTCACTGTTACCCAATTAGGAAATCTGTGACAATCGACCAGCCACCTTGTAGTTGTTTTGTGTTATTGTTTAGCATGTTTGTTTACATGTTAAACAGCACCCCAGCACTGCTTGCAATTGTTGTACATCTGTGGCAGATATACATTGTCTAGTGCTTGTTTGTTGACATATTATGGATCCAGCTCACCTGTGTAATTTGTTTTGTTTTGATTTCAGCAGATCAACGTATTTTGTTTTGGACACCTTGTTTTCCACGAATTTATTGAATTTATTTTCACTCGTCTATAAATACAGTCGTCTTTTCCCCTAGGATTAAACAAACATATATCCAGTTGAGATTATTTTACTTTTGCTTAGCAAATCGAAACTATATTTACTAATAAGACAAATATAATGAAATTTAACACACTGTTATTTTTTACTGCTATCGTTACTTCTGCGAAAGCTGATGATGGATATATGCCAGGTGACAACTATTCAACTTTTACACCAACCGAAGGTTATCTTGATAATGCTACTACACAATTTAATAGTCCATTTGGTATTGCAATCAATCCACTAACATCCTCAGTTATGTTATCATCTGTCACAACTAAATCAGATGGTAAAGTTTTAATTACTCAAATTGGCGATGGACAAATTCAAGCAACCACCGAAACCCCAACACCAACGATTGAAACAATTGCTGTTGTTACACAAATAGGTGATGGTCAAATTCAAGCAACCACATTAACAACTAAAATCAGACCAACTTCTTCTACAACATCATCTATCATTCCAGTGTCATCTTCAACTTTTGATGACACTACAGAGATCTTCACAACTAAAATTACCAAAGTTATTAAGCAATTTGTTACTGTTGCGTACACTCCTGAGACCACGTCTTCATCCATTGAAACCACATCTTTAGCCATTGAAACCACATCTTCAGCCATTGAAACCACATCTTCATCAATAGAGACTACATCTTCCTCAGTCGAAACTACATCGTCAACAATTGAAACTACTTCTTCAACATCGGATGATGTTACAACGACTTACTATGTTACACCAACTGAAACTATTGTTGATACAGTTACTTCATTGACATTACCAACTTTAGCACCAACTACTGTTGTTCTCAAAAGAAGTTTGACTGAAGAAACAGCAAAGATAATTTTTGATAAACGTGATCTTCCAATTTCCTGTTCCTCAGAAACTGTTCTTTCTATGACTCTTGAAGACTCTGTTTTGCGTGATGGTCATGGTAGAATTGGTGCAATTGTATCAAATAGACAATTTCAGTTTGATGGACCACCTCCACAATCTGGTTCTATTTATGCTGCAGGTTGGAGTATCGTAGATGGTAAACTAGCACTTGGTAAATCTACTGTTTTCTATCAATGTTTATCAGGAAACTTTTACAATCTTTACGATACAAGTATCGGTCCACAATGTACAGCAGTCGAACTAGATGTTGTTCTTTTTACTGATTGTTAACTCGATTAACATTATTGAATGAACTGAAATTGAAATTACACAGCAACCTCTCCACAATTCAGCCATTGAATATATCTTTTTCATAAATTAAATTTACACAATTTATACATTATTACTATTATCAATTTGTACATTATTTATCGTTTTATTTTGCCTTTTTTGAAAACCTTTATAGTACTATATGAACAATCATTTAAATATTATATGGAACGAAGTTACCTAAATAAAATAATGTCTATTTTTGTTTCCCAACTCCCCCTCGTATTAATTATTAGAAATATCAAATGTTCAGCTTACTTTTTTACTTAATCTGTAGACTATGATTTAGACAGAAAATTATAATAAGTCAGGTAAAAATAAGTAAGAATATTAGTTTTCTAAAATTTCATGTACTACAATTAATTTTATATAAAAATTTAAGAATCAAGCAGAAAATAGTTAAGTTGAACCTTATATGTGGTTAAAAAAATTTCTCTTTTTTTTGAATGAATTCGATTATAAAATATCTATAGATAAAAAGATAAATATTCGATTTATTTTTACAGTTTTACAGTTGAAGCTAGTTTCATTTCTTTCCTTTCTTTCCCTTACCATTCTTTTTAGCTGTAGATTTATTAATTCTTTTAATGTCATTTTCTTTTCTGTCCTTACTAGTTTTTTTATAACTACGTGAACCACTAGCATCCTGCATTGCTTCTTCTCTCTTTCTCTTTTTGCTATTAAGTGTCTTTTTAGTCTTACCAAATATTTCGGCCATTCTTGATTTATCTTCCTTTTTCTCTTTTTCGGACATAAACCAAGTTCTTTTTGGTCTACTTTCAATTTCAGCTTTGTACTTCAGCATATTTTCACCCTTTTTGAGCTCCATTTCTGCAGCAAGAACGGCTTTCTCTTGTTTTTCTTCTTCAATAATTTCTTCGATCAAATCACTCTTTGAATCAAGAATTTTATTTGCACGATCAACTTCATCCCAATCTGCATTACGACCAACAGCTTTACCATTTTTACTTTCCTCAACATTATGAACTACCTCTCTAACAATTGCACGCTCTCTTTTTGCTTCACCAACAAAACTAATTGATAAACCATCTCTACCAGCTCTTGCAGTTCTACCAACTCTATGCAAATAAATTTCATGTGTTTTTGGCATATCAAAATTAATAACAACTTCAATTTTTGGAATATCTAAACCTCTCGCAGCTAAATCTGTACAGAGTAAAACTGGAACAGTGGATTTTTTGAATAATGTAACACTCTTTAATCTTTGTTCTTGGGATAAACCACCATGTAATTCACCAACTCTTAAACCCAATAAACCCAACTTGATTCTCAATTTATGACACATATCTTTGGTGCTTATGAAAACAATAACTCTTTGCTTTGGATCAAGCTTGGATAGAATTGTATAAAGCAATGCTGGTTTTAATTCATCTCTCTTTCTAACACGGACAAATTCTTGTACTAAACCACTTGCAGCAGCCTTTGGGGGATCAATCATTATACGAACAGGTTTTTCTAAGGACCAATTAATTAATTGTTTAATGGAAGAATTCATAGTTGCAGAAAAAAGCATAGTTTGTCTCTTTCTTGGAAGTAATTCTACAATTTCTTGCATTTCTTTTTCAAAACCTTCTTCAAGCATACGATCAGCTTCATCCATAACAACTATTTCAACATCATCAACGGAAAAAGATGGAGAGTTCCTAATATGATCAATTAATCTACCAGGAGTAGCAATAACAACATCCGGACGCTTCTTCAACTCTTGTTCTTGTTGTCTTAAATTCAAACCACCAACAGCTAAACCGAATGATAAATTATGAACATATTGACCAAGTTTTCTACCAACATCTGCAACTTGAATGGCCAATTCTCTGGTAGGAGTTAAAACGACAACCCTAGTTTTAGCGATTTTAGCTGGTTTATACAATAGTCTTTCAATAATTGGAATAATATATGCTGCAGTCTTACCGGAACCTGTAACTGCACCTGCAACTATATCTCTACCAAGAAGTGCAATTGGAATGGAAGCAGACTGAATTTTAGTTGGTTTTGAATAATTAAGGGCAGTAAGAGCCTTTAAAGTTGGACGTGATAACTGAAGAGATTGAAATGTTTGGTGAGTGAGTTCCTTTGCAGCATGTCCTTCATCTTCATCAAAATAATCAGCAATTGCTTCTGCAGAATCTGCATTCGGATCTTGTTCAGCATCATCACCATCAGCCATTTCTAGATCAGAAGATATGTCATTATTTTCATCGTCCTCTACTTCATCTTCACTTTCTTCTTCGTCATTACTATCTTTATTTTCTGATTCACCAATTTCTCCCTTTTCCTCAGCACCCATACCAAAACCATCCATTGCTAATTCATCATCATCTTGGCCATCGACATCATCTTGGTCATCAACATCAGCATCATCATTTTCTTTGATATCTTGCTCTTCATTCACGTTAATTTTACCTGTCAAACCACCCTTTCTTCTTATAATATCATCTAAATCAACATCTTTTTTCTGATCATCATTTGATTTTCCGCCGTCGGCACCAAAGTCCCAACCATCAAATGTGGTCGTAGATCCTAAGTCTTCAACAGAAAATATAAAATCAGGATTAAGATCTTTTGAAACTTGATTTTCTTGATCTTCTTTACTATCATCATTATCATCATCACTATTTACGGAATCTTCTGCATTCTTTTTCTTTCCTTTTTTTATTTTCTTTGACGCCTTTGACTTCTTTGAATTAACTTTCTCTTCATTTGCTTGTTCACCTCCTTCTTGTTCTTTTGTTGCCATTTCATCATCAGAATCTAAATCTGGGACATCAGATTCAGAGTCTGAAATTGTTGGAATAAAATCAGTATTAAATTTCGATTGTAATTTCTTTCCAGGTTTAGAAATCATCTCCACCATTGTATTTCTAATATAGCCTTTATGTTATTTGAAGCTTTAAATTAATTTGTAAAACTATTCAAATTGAATGTATATAACTAACTATTTGAAGTTTGAAAATTTTTTTTGTCAAAATGAAAAAGGTGAAAAATAAAAAATAAATTTCTCGAAATGCCTTTTTCCCAATTAGGAAATTTTATTATACTATACTTGCGCTTTACTTTTACCAATGTTTTTATTTATTCTACTGTCTATATATTGAATCTCTAGCTTACAACTAATTATTAGGAAACCAATTAAAATTTTTAATCGTAATTGAAATTTAAATTTAAGCCAGACCAGTCGATCACCTCTGCAGTGTTACTTTTAAAATCAGTGGCAGAAAGACGATCATTCAGGTCTAGCATCTGGGTACGAATACGAATATCTTCTAAAGTTCTGATTTGTCTTTTCACAACATCACTGACACCACTCTTGAGAAAAAACTTTTCAGAAGCAGAAATTTGCAGTGGCGTTGATCCAATATCAGCATTATTATTAGTATTATTATCAGATTTACTATCTGCAACTAAAATTCTTAAACCATCAACCCAAATATCCTTTAATTGTTTTGTGTTAACATAGAATGAAAAAATTGAAGTTTTAGTAATAATTTCTATTCTATTCACATCCATTCTTTCACTTTGTATATTAATTAAACTTGTATTATTAAGATTTTGATTTAAATTTTCAGATTCAATTGCAAGAATGTTACGGAACTCAATATAAATACCATCTTTATCAAGATTTGGTGCTTGAGTAGAGTTCGATGGTTTCCTAGCAAACTCTTTATAAACAATACTTTGAGAATTTGAATTTAATGTCAAAAAATAGAAATGATGATTATCGTTGGATTCTAAAGGATTTGATGCATGGACCCAAGAACCTTTACTCAGTTGTAAGAATCTTTGATCACGCACTAAAGAAATGACCTGATTATGTATCAATTCTTCAAATGGTTTTAATTCCATTTCCCAATGTTTAGAACGATTTTCATTAATAGCCTTTAATTGTAGCAACTTAATTTCACTATAATCAAAATTGTCAACTTTTTCCAATAATGTAGCAACATCGTAACTTGATGTATTTTCATTCTCCACATCGATTTCAGAAATGGTTCCATCAAGTTCATTCTCTAAAGCTAGCTGATGTGCTAACCATTCAAGAACAATATTAACCATATCAATGATTTTTTCAGTATCACCCTCAACCTTTAAAGACGCCCCACTAAACAACCAACAATTTGTACTAACATTCAGTAAACAGAACCACAATTGAGTGTTCCAAACACCAAACAGTTTATTTAATGATTTCTTTTTTGAAATTAAATCACTAACAATGGACATAAATTTTAAAATTGGGAAAGTTGAAGTCATATTACATTCAATCAATATTTTTTTCAAGGTTTTTTTCTGTTGTTTCAAAGCACCAATAATACACAGCAGTGATAAAATATCAATTGTTTTATTATGGTTTATTGGAGCAGAAATATCACTATCATGTAATGAAATACCAACTTCCTTCGTTAATGAACAACACTCTGACCATATTGAAATATTAGAATCAAATTTTTTGGAATGAAGCCATTTCTCGGCTAATTCCATACTTCCTCTTAAACCTGTCATACCTTCAATTTCTCCTATGCCTTTAATAGAAGATAAGGAGCCAAAAAAATTATTCACGAATAAGGAACGAACAATGCTTAACAACGATTGTTCTTCTAAAATTAAAGAATTTGATTCGTTAGTTGCAGAGCCAATAGTTTCCATTAATCTGTACAAAACCTTTGCAACGAAATCAACAATATTTAAATTCATTCTTGCATCAGTTAAAGTAACTCTTGATGTTAAATTTTTAAATAATATATCACATCTTAGTAATGAATTATTGTTATTATGAGTAGCAGGCTCACATAAAACGTTTAATAGAACTCTAAACATACCTTGTTTTCTAGTTTTAGGTAAAACGCCAGCCAAATAGGTCAATGAGATCCTTAAAATTCCCCGTAATACTTCAACAGGTATGTTTGGTAAACACATCAAATCAAATAATGTCCTAAATAATTGAGTGTCAAATAATGAGAAAATAATATCAGATTTTGGAACATGATCCAAAGTCCTAGTTAACACAATAATTTCATTCAAAGTTTTAGGACTTATCTGGAAAGAATCAGAAGGTTGAGGATCAGGTGAATTAACTAAATTTTGACATAATAACGAAATGTATTTAATCGATGTTTGTTCATCTAGTTGAGCATTATTTGGGCTCGAGACACCATTTGTACCTTGGACAAATTTGAGCTGTTTCAGATGTTTGTGGATAGCGTTGTAGTCTATAGACATATGTGGTACGGGTGGGATCGTTGTTTGACGAACGATAAAGTGAAACGCTTGCAGAAGAAATTACGTGGACGCAAACATTGATGAAAACGTACTAAATTTCTCAACGTTTTTTTTTATTCGTTTATTTTTATTTTTCGGTTAGTTAACTATTAACTAGTAATTAGTGAACAGGCTTTCTTCATATGATTAATGATTATAGTGAGTCACTTACAATATATAGAAAAAAACACATCATTTCTTTTTCTTTCTATTATTTTTGGTCTTTTTGGCCCTGTTGGGCTTCGGTGCTGAGGCGTTTAGCAAAGTCTTGGCATCGGTGTTAGCTAAATCTGAGGTTTTCTTTGTATCATTTTCAGCACTGGCGGTATTATCCAGTGTGGATTTTACATCTTCACGATCGAGATCAGTTGATTCTTGAGGTCCAGTAACAGGCATAGGTTCATTAGTCTTTTGTAAACCATCTTTTGGATCTGAATCTGGAATAGTTGTTTCTTCAGATTCAGTGGATTCAGTAGGTTCAGTAGGTTCAATAGATTTAGTAGCCTGGGGTTCAACAGGTTCAGCTGGTCGATCAGTTCCAACGGTTCCAGCAGGTTCAACAGTTTCAGCAAATTCAACGGGTTCAACGGGTTCAACAGTTTCAGCTAGTTCAATATGTTCAACACATTCCACAGGATCAACAGTTTCGATTGACTGAACAGGTTCAGCTGGTTCAGCTGGTTCAACAGGTTCAACAGGTTCAGCTGGTTCAACAGTTACAACAGTTTCAGCTAGTTCAATATGTTCAACAGATTGCACAGGTTCAACAGTTTCAACAGTTTCTGCTGATTCCTCAGATCCAGTGTCAACTTCTTTAATATCATCACAACCAACCGAAGTAATTATTCTATCGACAATTGAATCACCATCAATATCGTCTAATTTTTCTTTGAAAAAATTTAAATCTTTGATAATTTGTAATTTAACAATTAATATAGTTTGTGAAGCTGACTTTTTTAGAATTTGACTATACTTTTCAGTCAGGAGTTTTTCATATTCCTCAAAAATTCTAATCATAACACCATCATACTCTTGAGTTGGTAAATATCTCTGAACACTTCTTGCAATAGTTAATGTTTTTTTAACAATTTGTTCCATATATGAATTAATCTTAATATCCGAAATATTTGTACCTTCTTTTACAAAATTTGTGTAATTTAAATCTTGAATAATTGCAATTGTGGTATCTCTCATAATTGCAACTAATTTATCATAAACATCCACAACTTGTTCACCAAATAAACTTCTAACTTCTTCAAACTCTTTCATAATGTTCTTTCTAATCTTATTATTTTCATCATGGGAACTGGAGCTTAAGTTCGAATTCAAATTACTATTATCAATTGCTGATAAACATGCACGTTCAATATCAGCCACGACGACATTCCAAAATCTACAAACTTCACAAGCTAAAGCTAAATGTTTTGTTGTAACATGTTTTAAACCTGCAGTTTTTGTGGCTTGTGCACCTAGAACCGATTGATGGATTTTCAAATTGATTGCTTTAAGTAATTCAGGCAAATAATTTTGTGATATAATATTACTGATATTACTTTTGAAATGATAAACTAACAATAAGTAGGCTTTTAAAGTACCTAAAATGGCTCCAGTTGATGAAGGTAAAATATAAGTCTGTTGATGTAATGTTAGAGTTTTCCTTATTTCAATTGATTGATTTTCAATAATATTATTCCTAACAGTATTTCCATTGCTACTACTGCTATTATTATAATCTTGAAAATCAAGATTTAAACCTTCAATCCATTTATCATTTTCAAAATTACCTTCAGATGCTTTATTAATTAAATCTAAAATATTTTGAGATTCAGTTGTTAAACCATCATCTTTCCAGACTTCCTTTTCAACTATTTCAATACATCTCTTCAAACTACTCTTATGAAATTGTTGAATGAAAATCATTAAGTGTCTATTAACTATATCTTTTAAAGTTGGATCAGCAATCATACCCTTTGACACTATTTCACATTCATTCAAAAAGCTGATATTTAGTTTATAAAATCTAAAGAAATAATTTAATGGTATAAATGAATTTTGTTGTTCTCTAATTTTAATTAATTTGGCCATTCTTCTTTGAATTGACGTGATTGATAAATTGATTGAATTTGTAATATCCAGATCCATTACAATATCTGGTTGAACTTTTAATATTTGTTCATCAAAATTATTTAATGCATCAATTGATAAAGTTAATAATAAATTTTTGTGGACGACTAATCTTTTAAATATTATGTAAAACTTTGTATAATCATCAATCAACATATTTTCAAATTCTTTAGGTGTCATATTTTTCACCAAATCACTCAATATTAAAGCATTACTTATATTTGACGTTATGTTTGTGGATCTAGAATCATCACTTTTGTTTGATGATAAATTATCATTTTTATTACTATTATCGGATGGTAAATTTGATTTAAAGATTGATTTCAATTCATTTGATAATTTTTCTTCATATAATTTGAAAGCACTTGATAATTCACCACATCTTGTTAATCCTTTCAAATAGTTTGAAATTTTAATTTTAAAGTCAGCGACATCATCAGCACTATTATTAGTATTATTATTATTAGTGTTATTATTATTCAACATATTTGCTAAAGTTTCAAATTGATTTAAGTGTTCATAGGTTAATCTTAAATCATCAATTAAATAATTTGAAAATAATTTTGCATATGATTTTCCAGTATCAGTTATTAAATTCGATAATAACCTTTTTAAAGGATATAAAGCGGGTAGTTTATTTAAATCTTTTAGCTCAAAATTCCAATCTTTAGTTAATTCGTTGACAATCGGATGAGGTGGAACATTACCATTTATAAGGGCAAAAACAGAATCAATTAATAGTAAACATTGGTCATAATTACCTTGAAAGTAATTTGATTCAGCTAAATCAGATTGATTTAAAATGGTCTTTATTTGGACTAAAACTTGATTGAATTTTTCAATATTTTGATACTTTTTAATTAGATTAATTAGCCTTTTTACCTTTTGAATTTTCAGACTATTGATTTGGCTTAACTTTGAATCTGTTGATTTTAATTGATTTTTCAATAGGTTTGAAGAATTTGAAATATTTTTCAAATCACCTAAGGCAGAAAAAAAGTTTTCACTTGATTTTGAAATCTCATTAATGAGGTGGATTTCAATGATATCCAAATAAGAAGACAATTTATCCTGTAATGCATCATGATCAACCATTAGTTTTTCATTATCTTCACCAGTGGTTAATTCGTCATCAATGAGGGATAAGAAATGGGTATTTTCAACAACCTTGTTAAAAATTCTAGGATTATCCAATCTGAAATCTTCGATGAAATAAATATCAGGAACATTTGATAATTTATTATCATCCAACATTGCCTCTTGTTCTTCATTCAAGCCACCCAAGGAAGTTCTTGGGGATTTTTTAATTTCTAAATTTTTCAAGGAAGTCGAAGTTAGCAGTTTAGAAGAGTTGAAATCATCATAATAGTCATCAATTTCATCTAAGTACGTGTTAAAATAAGCGTCCGAAACACTTTCAATATGGGTCAATTTGGTTGGGGGTATATCCTTTGATGTTGGACCATTAAGAGATATCACAGTGGAAGTTGAGTTAATTGATAGTAAACTTGTAGTTGTCGATTTTTTCCTGTAATTGACATTCTTCACCAGATTGTGGATTGAATTGGGAATATTGGCAAT
This sequence comes from Pichia phayaonensis, assembly GCA_030558305.1. NCBI lineage: Eukaryota > Fungi > Ascomycota > Pichiomycetes > Pichiales > Pichiaceae > Pichia > Pichia phayaonensis. Next base: position 13,602 of record JAJMSE010000068.1, read on the forward strand.
CAAAGATTCTGTGGAATCCAGAAACATTGTTGAATTATTGTTTATCGAAGAATGGTCATTATCTCCATCCATGAAATCCAAAAGTGTGCCATCGGCATCTGTACCGGTATGATAAAGATCATTATTGACAGAACTGTTTAGGAAGGAAGACGAAGCAATTGAGATGTTGGAAAGTGAGTCAGACCGCAGATGCGGGTTTCTGTCTCCCAAATGGACCATTTGAAAAGAGAATGCACGATGGGTATTGGGATGAAAATAGGGAAAAACAGAAGGAAAGTTTAAAAAGATAAATACTATTTCAGTATTTGGAACTATCAATCAACCATTATTCACTTTCATGTTGTGAGAAGTTGAAACCGGAAATGGCGCACCGCCACACATACACGCGCCACAGAGGCCCCGAGTTGCCCCATTGGGAAGCCACCCGTACCACTTGGCCAAACACCGTCGAAAATGGGCAGGCTGCGCAGTTCGAACCCCGCTGCTGCCGAAACACGCGCAGCTTCTCGAACCTTCTTTCTTTTTCGCTGTTTGCTCGTTTTTCCCGTTTTTTCCCTTTTTCGCCTAATTTGCCACGTAGCGCTTGACGTGTTCGTTTCGTGTTTGGTTTACTTAAGAACACCGCTTTCTTCTGTTTTGGTTTGATTTGTTTTCCTTTCTTTTGTTCTCTTTCGTTTGCGTTTTCGTATTAGTTTCCCCGAAATCCAAAGTTAATCACAATGTTGGCATTTAAAAGGTCGCCCTTTGCTGTCACAGCATTTTTCATATATGCTGTGTTCCTCGTGCTTTTACCATTTGCCTCTCAAAATTTAGCTCAAGCTGATTCTGAAAACTACGGTACCGTTATCGGTATCGATTTAGGTACAACTTATTCTTGTGTTGGTGTTATGAAGAATGGTCGTGTTGAAATTCTTGCTAATGACCAAGGTAACAGAATTACTCCTTCCTATGTTGCGTTCACTGACAACAATGAAAGATTAGTTGGTGATGCAGCAAAGAATCAAGCAGCTGCAAATCCTCACAACACTGTTTTCGATATTAAGAGATTAATTGGTCAAAGATTTGCTGATAAAATCATTCAAAAGGAAATTAAACATTTACCTTACAAAATTGTTGACAAGGATGACAGACCAATTGTTGAAGTTGAATTCAACGGTGAACAAAAAGAATTTACCGCTGAAGAAGTTTCTGCAATGATTTTAGGTAAAATGAAATCAATTGCTGAAGATTACTTAGGTAAAAAAGTTACACATGCTGTCGTTACCGTTCCAGCTTATTTCAATGATGCTCAAAGACAAGCAACTAAAGATGCAGGTACAATTGCAGGTTTAACAGTTTTAAGAATTGTTAACGAACCAACTGCAGCTGCAATTGCTTATGGTTTAGATAAAGGTGATGAAGAGAAACAAATCATTGTTTATGATTTAGGTGGTGGTACTTTCGATGTTTCATTATTATCAATTGCTGGTGGTGCTTTCGAAGTTTTAGCAACTTCTGGTGATACCCATCTTGGTGGTGAAGATTTCGATTACAGAGTTGTTCGTCATTTTATTAAAACTTTTAAGAAGAAACATGATATTGATATTAGTAAAAACGCAAGAGCTTTAGCAAAATTAAAGAGAGAAGTTGAAAAAGCAAAGAGGACTTTATCATCCCAGATTTCAACTAGAATCGAAATTGATTCTTTCGTTGATGGTATTGACTTTTCTGAACCTTTAACAAGAGCTAAATTCGAAGAATTAAACATGGAATTATTCAAGAAAACTTTAAAGCCTGTTCAACAAGTCTTAGATGATGCAAAGGTTAAAATTTCTGAAATTGATGATATCGTCTTAGTTGGTGGTTCTACAAGAATTCCAAAGGTTCAAGAATTATTAGAAAAATTCTTTAATGGTAAGAAGATCTCTAAAGGTATTAATCCTGATGAAGCTGTTGCTTATGGTGCAGCAGTTCAAGCAGGTGTTTTATCAGGTGAAGAAGGTGTTGAAGATATTGTTTTAATTGATGTTAACCCTCTTACTTTAGGTATTGAAACAACCGGTGGTGTTATGACTACTTTAATTAAGAGAAACACACCAATTCCAACTAAGAAATCTCAAATTTTCTCAACTGCTGTTGATAACCAAAATGCTGTTTTAATTCAAATTTATGAAGGTGAAAGAGCAATGGTCAAAGATAACAATTTATTAGGTCAATTTGAATTATCAGGTATTCCGCCAGCTCCAAGAGGTGTCCCACAAATTGAAGTTACATTCACTTTAGATTCCAATGGTATTCTGAAGGTTTCTGCATCTGATAAAGGCACTGGTAAATCTAATTCTATTACAATTTCTAATGATAAATCAAGATTAACTCAAGAAGATATTGATAGAATGGTTGAAGAAGGTGAAAAATATGCTGAACAAGATGAATCATTAAGAAAGACAATCTTAGCTAAGAATGAATTAGAAAACCAAGCTCATAACTTAAAGAACCAAATTAACGATGAAGAAAGTTGGGGTGCTAAATTAGATGATGAAGATAAGGAAACCTTATTAGAAGCAATTGAAGAATCATTAAGTTTCATTGAAGAAAATGGTGAAACCGCATCATTAGAAGAATTCGAAGAAGAAAAGGAAAAGTTAATGAAAATTGTTAATCCAATTGTTTCCAAATTATACGCAGACGGTGCATCAACTGGTGGTGATGCATACGAAGATGAAGATGAAGATGAAGATGATTGGGATCATGACGAATTATAGATTATTCCTTAATCAACTTTCTAATTACATATTATTATTTTGTAAACCTTTTGTTCCTCTGTATTATGATGTATATAAGCTAAAAATTATATTTAATGTGAAAAATTTAGTAAAATCTGATAAAAAATGATGAAATTAGGAATGACAGTCAAAAACCAAAAAATCTCAATTTCTTGATTTTCAAGTTTGGTGATCTCCCAAGGACCTTACAATTTGGAAGTTGACACTTGCAAATTATTTTACTGCAACACCAAAAAGGTAGGTAACTAACTACACCAGTTGTTACATATTTATCCCATTCTAGAAAGGAAACAACACAAAACGAAAAGATTAAGTAGATATTTTATTTTGCCTTGATCTTCAAATAAGCAGTAGTAGCACCGTGAGTATCATCATCCTTCAATTTAATGATAAACATGTCAGACACAAGTAACAACATTTCCAAATTCAAATCCTTAGAAGTAGATGAACCAATAGAACTTCGCCTAAAACCACAACATTCGACGTTTAGTTTCCCCAATGGTGAGAGTAATGATTTTGGGTTTTATCATAACGGTAAATCAACACATGGGGTATATACAGAAAAAACGTTAGACCCGGAGGTTATTGAAAAGGAACATAGAAGAGAAGAAGCATTAAATAATGAATATAATAAAACACATGAACGAAATAAGAAGCCTAAACCAAATTCGATTTTAACCGTAGATGCTAAAGGATTGTTATTAAACTTGAACAATTTAAGGAGTTTGTCCGATATAAGCGGGACAGAATCAATGGCAATTTTATTATTGTTTATTAATGAATTGATTTGGATAACTGAAAATTTAGAAAACAATAAATTAACAAATCAAGTGGTCTCTGATAATTTATTTGATGAGGAACTATTTAAATCCGTTTTGAACAATTTTAATAAGGATAATAAAAATTTAATAATAAGTAATGAAAATAGCTCAGAAAATAATTCAGAGAATAATGAACTATCTGAAGTGAAGAATATTTTACAACCAATAATCAATGAAATAACAGGGAAAAAGGAAAGGTTAACAAATTTAAAAAGGTTAGAATTAATTTCTAAATCTCAAGAAGAATTGGGTGTTTCACTACGTAAAAGTTCAAAAATTTTATCGAATTTTGAAACGGATCCAACATATTCCATTAACGAAAAGGATCTAGCAGAGTACATTGAAAATAATATTGGTGAATATGAAAAATGTTCAAATGACGAAGAGACTGTTAATTGTTTAGCAAAAAAATTTTATCTAAAAACAGCACCCAAAATGGAACTAGATAAGTATATCGATAGAATAAATTCAAATTTAGAAGTTAGTGGTGCCACCGGATTATGTGCCGGATGGTTTCTGTTTAAGTTCATATTTAATCTGAGATGTAATGAGAAACTAAGTGATGGAATTAATAATATCAAGGATTTGCAGGAATCTAAAAATCCGATAAATTGGGGGAGTAGATCAATACCTTTAACTTTAGGGAACTCATTTTTATTAGACAGTGATGATGATGCTAACGTAACTAAGAGTTTACAATCATTTTCGATTGATCATTCATTTAGTTCAATAAATTCCACGAATTCCATAAATTCGTCAAATTCGACAAAGCAAATAAAAATATCAAAAGTTAGTAAACTTAACGCATTTAGGTTAATTTTGACATGCGTTAGGATATCAAGTAAGTTGATAGAAGACAAGAATTTTAAACAACAATATTATTGTAAAGTTACAGGGTTACAAAAACTTGAAGATTTGTTTAGACTGGAGCTTGCATTAGGGTATGGTCTTGATTGGGAACTATTTACTAATGAATACACATTATGGAGATATCTATTTCACATACAAGCATTTGTACAAGGGTGTAGTCGTCTGAGAGAGATAGTAAATAACAGTTAGTATAAGGATGTGTGTATTTATTAAAATAATTTATGATCTGAAATATGCAATAATACCAACCTGCATCTGGAACAATAGAGAAACCCTCTCTTCGAGAAAATTGTTGCGAGACAACAGAAAAGTATAAAAAGATACAGGTTTTCCTTTTTTTTCAGTTTTCATTTTTCTGAATTTATTTTACTTCTAGAACATACTTTTTTTTCTTTCTTTATTCTGTAAGGACAGTTGGTCACAGTAATGGTACTGTGATGCAAGCTGTTAGTTTTATGTGGGTAATATGTTAGTGAAATGAAATGAAATGGATCGATAGTGATGAATTTTTGATATCTTATATGTTTTTTCTGGCATCTCTAATGTTAGGGCAGCATAATTGTTGTTCAATGAATACAACCTTTGACTCTTATCTGATTCGATTCATATCATTTTAGTTTAGTTTACTATTTTGCTTTTTCCTTTAAACTATACTCGTATTGTAAAATATATACACATACAACTAATTAATTTATCCATGTGCCGATTGATAATAACTGAGTATTAAATTGATTCATAAATCATTTCTTACATTTATATTAAATAAAATGATTGCTGTTTCTAATTTAATCAGTTAAATTTTTCATTGGATTTATGAATGTCAGTAATATAATATTTTGAATTTTCTCTTGAGCTATTGATTTCATGAGTGATTTCATGATTATTCATGCTAAGTGAGAGTATTTGATGCATTCCAAATAATCTTTATTTTATTGCATTTTATTCAACTAAAATCCTGTGATAAATATAGTTTCAATTGAGGCTAATATTAAAAAAAAACTGATCAGTGATGTTTATGGCACCCAAAGATCACCTGCACCTCTTCTCGCAAAACTATCAGCGGAAACAACATGCGGTTTACCTGGTTCGTAAGGTTCCGTTGGTGGAGCTGCAGCATTAACGGTATCCTCTTTCTTGTTATTCTTATTTTTATTTTTGGATCTGGACCTCTTCTTCTTTTCAGCCTTTCCAGATTCATCCTTTTTGGCATTATTAGTTTTCTTTGAATCTTGCTTCTTGAAATTTTTCTTATTTTCTTTCTTCTTCAAATCACCTGATGTTGAATCAACTAGTTTACCAGAATTCGGATCAAACAAAACATCAACTTTAGAGATACCTGAAAAGTTATTAAAGTCATTTTGAACTTCATTCAATGTTTTAACTGAAAGTCCAAAACTTTTCAACCAAATTGAAGTTGTCATATCTTCTGAAATAATATCCCAATTAATTTTTTCTGAATCCTGGAGATGTTTATTTTCAATATATTGTTTTTGAATACAAGATCTAATAAGATATTTTAATCTCAGTGGAACAATCGCCTTCTCATCATCATCACCATCTTCCTTACTTGTGTTGATATTCTGAACATTTTCAGAAAATACAGTGTCATTGAGTTCTACTGACATTAAATTTTCATGGTTTTTGGTCATATTAAATGTTCCTGGAATATTATTACCAAAAACTCCAACCACTTTCTTCTTTTGATCGTGATTAAATTGACCTTTTGATGATGATCCATTAATTGGTTTAGGCAGTTGTGAAAGTAATGGCGTTGTTCTACGATAACCTGATGCAATTTTCCAATCTGGTCCAATGTTATCTTCATCTTCTAAAATAAAAACGATTGGTGACTTTTTAGGTTTTCTTTCCTTACGCAATGGATAATTACTCGTCTTTAAAGATTTCATCTTATTGTAACTTTCAAAATCTATGTAATCATCAAAATTATCATCATTCTCATGTGTCGCCTTTATTGAATTGTCAAGATTTAAACTATCATGATCATTTTCAACATTGTCAACATCCAATTCTTCACCAATATCACTAACGTTACCTCCAAAATCGGAATCGTTATCACTGAATGAAGATGATGTATTGTCATCAAACTGGATGCCAGAAATTTGATTATCAATAAATTTAATACTGTCTCTTGCACTAGCGGAAATTAAGGGGTTGTAAACCTTTTTCAAGAAATCCAATTCTTTCAAGGTATACAGTGGAACGTAGAAAACTACGTTAAAATCCTTTGATGGGTTTTCCATAGTTGATTCGAACCATTGTTTGATTTTCCCAATCCCTCCATACACTAGAGCACTGGGGTCCAAAATGTAATGATGGGTATTTTCATTCTGTTGCAACATCATGGATGGCTGGACAAAGTCCTCTACTCAAAGACCAGGAAGATATCAGGAACAGTAATAAGGCAAAAAGGTCAGAAAATAATGAAAAAAAAAGTGAGTGGAAAATTATTTCATCTATCTCTATTCAATTGGTGTTGGGCTCTTTTGGGGTTGAGATGCTGTAAATATTTCTATAAATCTATATGCTAGCTATATATACGCAAGAAACCTAATCAACATCGAAAAATGTATCTTGGTTTCCGTAAGTTTCCAAACCGGTGTTCGGTTTGAATGGCCAATAATAGTATGTTTCTGAGAAATCGACATATTCTTGGTCAGTGATGACACTGATCTTTTTGTCTAGAATTGTGTCTGGAACTCTATCTTGGAAGTACTCTTCTGCTCCAGGGCCTAATACTGATAATCTTTCACGTAATGCACAACCAGGGGTACAGAACAATTTATGGATAATTAAATGCAACTCATCTTGAAATTTAATATCATACTTGTTATGATTAGATTGAAATTCAACCAAACAGATTTCACCTTCTGCATCATTGTATGGTAAAGGAATAAAATCCATCTCTGATATAATCTTGGAAGCTTTTGGATTCTTTAATATCTCTGTACAAGCAATCATTCGTAAGTCTGAATATAAATTTGCCATAAGTGCATTTGTACGTCTATGAATTGAACCAACAGGTCCAAAGTATTTCAAAACTTCATTAGGTGTAGTCCATGCCAAAAATTTAACACCTCCATATCTAAACATCGAAGTCCTCACTTCGTTATAGTAAATACAAGTTCTTAATGCTGATGCACTTGTAACCGATGTAAAATCTCCGACAAATAATAATGATTTGTTAATTGGCTCAACGTGTCGATTTTTGTAGTCTAACTCTTCCTCTTCAGATAATGTCGGTAAAAAACCTGGATTCAACATTTTTTCTTCCAATGGTTTGGTTAATAGGTTGGCTTTAACTGTACCCGCAAATCCTGGTAACATAATATTATAATTTTGTAAACTAGTATCGTTTGAAAGTTCCATTTTTTTCCAGAATTTATATGACGTTTGTCCGTCGGGAACAATTAAATGATGTGCTGGTTGCAATCTGTTATTCAAATGGTACGAAAACGGCGATAGTCTAACATTATAATCGATGATATTCAACTTTCCTGTTGGTTGGCCATTTTCATCTAGATAGTTTTTGTTCAATTCTAATTTATCAAAAATTCTGTTGTAAACTGAGTCTTCATAATTAAATCTGAAACCCTTTGCTTTTTTCCCAACTAAAGAAAAAATAGCATCTTTTAGGTTACTCTGAGCTGAATAATACTTCTGCATCCTTACCGTAACATTTATAATGCATAATAAGGTTACATTATTTATTGGAAAAAAAGTTTCAATTTTGTGAAAAATCTCAAATTTCAAACTCGCTTTTCAAAAGGTTGTTGACCTTTCTTTTAAATCAAGAAGACGTTTTATTTCTTTCTTTTTAGTACTGATCCCGTTAGGTATCACTTGCAGGTTGTATTTATTGATAGAAGAAAATGGCAATTCTCAAATTGAAGTTATCTTCTAAATCAGCAGAAGAAAATAACGATGGCTCAAACAACGATTTCAGCCATAAAAATATTGGTATAGAACAGGAAATGCAAGTAACATCTCCAACTACGATTAAGCTAAAGCCACCAAAGATACCTAAATCAAAACTGAAAAAATCAACAAAAGCATCCAAAACGACGTTACCTAAAATTAAATTTAAAACTTCCGAAAATTTACAAACAATTAAATTTAAACCCCTAGATGCATCAGGTGTACCATCAACAACATCAATTCCAGATACTATGATAAAAACACGAGCACCAACGCTTAGGGTCAAACCTGTAAGATTACCTGGAAATGGTTATGATTCGGAAGATCCAGATAGAGAAGATGATCCATTAATTGAAGAAGCAATCGTTCTGAGGTTTTTACCTGATGAATATTTAGATACTATACGTACAGCAATTGAAAGTTCAGAACGTAGTGATAAAAGTGATAAAAATATGAATTTGAAATCTGATTTATCCAATATATCAGTTACTTGGAAAGATAAAAGACGTGCAATTGTACGATTTAATGATATAATGTACGGTGCAAAATTGGTTAATTTACCAACAATTTCAGAAATTCATAAAACCATTGATAAGAAGAATATATTCAAAACAGTCGATGTTTCACAAATGTTGTTATGTGTAAAAAGAATTTATGATGAAAATGAAATAAATGATATAAAGATTGATAAAGAATATGGTGAAACCTATCCTGATGGTTTGACGCCACCGATGGAATATGCAAAAGAAAGATTTCATAAGAAATATGAAACATCAGTTATTCAAAATGTTGAAGATGAAGTTGCTAGACTGCTTAAGTTAGATGTGGAAGCTGAAAGTTCGATTTATGAATTTATTGATGCAGATGAAGAGAATCTTGTACCAATGAGTGTCATCGAAGCCAAGCTTCGTAATAAGAAGGCAAAGAAAGAAAAGAAAAAGAAAAGAAAGGAAATTGAACGTTTACAAAGAGAGAGAGAAAGTAAAGAGAATACAGCTGATAGCTTTGATAATTTAGATAGTCAATTTGAAGATATTGATAATGAATTGGATAGGTTAATGCAAGAAGATAATGATGAAATCGAAGAAAATGCACTAAGCGCAAATGAAGAAGATGAGGATGAGGATGAGGATGAGGATGAGGAAGAAGATGAAGATGAAGATGAAGATGAAGATGAAGATGAAGCAGATGAATATGATGAACAGCAAATGGCTGAGTCTACTAAACCACAAAGTGAAAATGATGACGATGACGATGACGATGACGATGACGATGACGATGACGATGACGATGATGAAGACGATGATGTCGATGACGATGAAGTTGTGAATGATGCATTGCGGAATGATGCAGATGAAGATGACGATGAATCAACCCAACATAATGCATTGTTGTACGAAGAAATTTCAGAATTGAAATCAATGATCAATCAGAAGAAACAAGATTTGATGAAAGCAATTAATCCAATTATGAAAAATAGAATCACTGATGTTATTAGTAAGTTACAGCAGGAACTGGATATGAAGCGATCACAAATTGTTGAACGTGCTGACAATAAAAATGAAAATTCAGGTAATAATCATAACAACGATCAAAATAATGATGATGAAGAGGATGAGGTCAATGATAACGATAATGATAACGACGACGAAGAAAATGATGAGAACAATTTGAGTAATGCAGACATGGCCGAAAATGATGAAGATGAAGATGAAGACGAAGATGAGGATGAAGATGAAGATGAAGATGAAGATGAAGATGAAGATGAAGATGAAGATAGAGAAGATTATGATGATTTATTTTGAATTAAGTTGATTATATATGTAAATTAAATTAAAAATAGTGTACACTAGGTCGAAGAATATATAAAAAAGTGGAAAAGGGAGTAGAAACATTCCTCAATGTTTTTTCTCTTCTTTTCTAATTAGGATGATATCAATAATATAATGTTCTAAATCTATATATTCAGAATCTTTAAATATTGTAGCTAGTAAAAAGTCTGAACATTTGATATTATTTGATTTTAGAGCTTTTCTAAACTCTTCAAAATCTAAGACATGATCATCACCTCTTGTGTCATGATAATTAAACGATTCAAAACAACCTTTGACAAATTTGCACATCTTAACGAAACATCTGAAATCCATCTCACCATTTGACGTTTTCGAAACAAAGGTGTCCATTATCATTCCTAAAGATTTGAATGAAAATCTATTATTTTTGTGATATGGATCATATAGAACTGCACCCAATTGTTCTAAAGTTAATGAATTACCGACAACACAACAACTATCAAAAAGATTAAAAAAGTTTTTATTATGAACACTTATGCTTTCATTTTCTAATTTACCCAATTCTTTGATCAAGTTTATGTGCTTTTTTAAAGTCATTTCTTCTAGCTTATCAGATAATTCATATTCTGGATCAATATTTATATCAGGAAGCTTTGCTAAATCATTAGAATGATGTCTATTATATTGAGTTCTGGGCCTTGGTTCATCGCTTAATAAGGAAGAAGATGAATAAATATCATGTTTACTTTCACCATATAAACTAGCTATGCTTGATTCCTTCCTTGGTGACCTTTTCCGATGTGAATTATTGGAACCTTTTTTGATAAATGATTCATATGATGCACTTTCATTATCGCCATCTATACTACCACGTAAACTAGAGTGTGATGATGTGTTCATCATTGATGATCTTTGTCTATTTGAATAGCTCACTGGTGTTTTCTTTTGTGAACTATCGCTATAGGAATTACTGGAAGATTTATAGAGTGAATTGGATGAATAGTTTTGTTGTTGTTTCTGTTGTTTAAAATTTTGATGGGGTAATGTGTTTGTACTTGGTACCTGCGTTGGTGATCCCATAGGCAAAACTGGTGACATTGGTGACATTGGCAACATCGGTGATGATGATTGAGGTGGTTGAACGTAATAATAATTGTTTATAATTGTTGGAGGTGCAGGTTTTTGACTAGGCGGGATTTGACGGTATGGTAATGGCCTCTGTGAATCATTATATGAATTTGCCAACTGCTGTATTGGATGCGGTAAACTCTGATGTTGCGGAGGTTGCTGTTGTCGTCGTTGTTGTTGTTGTGATGGTTGCCGCATATGGTTTTTTTGCTGATTTGCATCAAATGGAGGTGGTACATTATGAACTTTTTTAGGAGATGACTCTTTATCTTGACCTGTTGCAGCCTGTGGTTTAATGGATTTAGGATTAGGTGCCTGTATTATAAACAAGGTAATGTTAGTATTTGGAAATAAATGGACATAAGAAAACTGGGAAATCAACATACTGGAGCATAATTACTATCATCTAACGACAGCTCCAACGGCCTATTCTTGTGCCTTGAGAACATGGTGTGGTAGTGCTAGAAGGTGCAAAACAGACAAGAACTATGGCAAGAAAAAGGATAATTTGATATCTAACTAAAAATAGACAACTTTTTGTCTTGTCTCAAATCATGTTGCGAATTTTCAATATTCAAAAATTCACATTCTACGATTAGATTATTGATTACTCTTCAAAACTCAAAAATAATTAAAAATTTAGTAATTATTATGTATATTTTATATGAAAACTATAGTACTAAATAAAGATAGGAAAGAAAATATTGTTGGAACACAATTAGTCTCTTGCATCTCTCTTTCTGTAACCACCGTTGTTGTCACCGAATCTTCTTGGAGCTCTTCTTTGTGGTTGTTCTCTTTGTGGGATTGGCTTTTCTAATAAGGTTTGTGGAACAATACCTTCTGGGACACCTAAGAATTCTCTTAAGAATTCAAGACCTTCATCGGTTAAGGTGTAGTAGTAGTATTGCCATGAGAATTGAGTCTTGACGAAACCCTTTGAGGTTAAGGATTGCATAGCCTTGATAACATATAAGTTCTTAACAGCAAGTTCATCATGTTGGATTTCAAAGTCCTTCTTTGCAGTTAAAACACCATCTGTAAAATAGAAAATATATAATAAAGGAAAAAAATGTTAGTATTTCATTAAATTGAGAATATCAGAATATTAGTAAATAACAAAATAAATCCATAAAGCTGCATATAATAAAAAAATCGGTTTAACTATCATCATTATTGTAATAATGTTCGTAATAAGTGAATCGTAGACATTGATCAGGTATTATATTCCATTTTTTTCTAATAATTAAGTTTTTATAATAAAAATCGAAATCGGGATAATAACAAACCATTAAGAAATTAATTAAAAGTCAAAAGTGTTCTAAAATAATTATCAATATTCATTTTCATTACTATTTCAAAAAATTCATTATTTTTCACTTCACTTTTTACACATTCAATTATATTGTGATTGAAAAGCTCATTTCCCTGTAACGTAAAGTTCAAATGTTTGCTATAATGTGGTTCAATATTATGGTATTCAACCTTGTATAATTCTTAAATTCTTAACTTTTCACCTATTTCGTCACTATTATTTTCAATAATATACTCTTTTATGGATTATGAATGTATAACTAATCAGTTTTTTATCTAATACATACCCTTGAATAATGCCATGAAAATTTGTCTTCTGTCAGCCTTTGGAATAATCATCTTGAATGGTCTATATGAGTGTCAGATCTGCTCTAAAAGTCCAAATAAAAGCTATAATAATCCTATTACCTTGTTAAGGTCTCTTCAAAATGAAAACTTCATTTTCCAAAGCAAACCGCGATTCCCACACAGCGACTTTTCCAACGTCACCCTCGCACCACACACACACATTATTTTCTGGAAACACCCGCACACCGCTCAATATGCGCTTGATATTTCACAAAAAAACAGTCACATTTTTTAAAAACGGAAAATAGAAAGAGCTCTTTTTGAAAGTCACGTGCCAACATGAATCGGTCTAATAGCTTTACCATTTAATACGTATAGTTATTTCATCCTATATAGCAATTTATATAATCAATATTAATTTATGTTTCCATAGTTACACATATTCCAATTTAAGTAGTCTGGTATTTTGTATCTTCTTGCAAGGCAACCATCCTTTGATGAACTTGTTCGATATCCTTGTTGAATTTATCTTGTTTTTCATACAATGTTCTCTTCCAATCCTTGAATTTTTGGTTTTGTACTTGAACAATGCTTGCGAATTTCTTTTTAACTTGCTTTTCCAGGTCTAAATAGATTGGATGTAGTTCAACTAATTCTTTCTCAGTTTCACATAATGAAATTCTATTCAATAAACGTAAAATTTCAATTGAATCTTTGGTGTCAATCAATTGGTCTAAACTTGGATGCGGTGGAGTATTATCTTTAGTGACACTTCTCCAACTACCTCTTGAGCTAGGAATTATAACTTCTTTGTTGTATTCTTTAATACCTAATTTCTCTATTTCATTTTCAGGAATTATTAAATTGATGGCTTTTCCTAGTCTATATCTCATAAAATCCCTACGATAATTTTCATAATAATTTTCAGTTGATGAAATTAAATCACCCATATGACTTTCAATTAAAAAGTCCCTAAGCTTTAAAAAATCACAATGTTTTGGATTTTCAACTTCACTCAAACCCCACTTATATTTCCGACCTCTAACTTTATTGTTATTTTCATCAAGGTGAGTTTCGATGGAGTTGATCAGCGCAAATGGCATTTCATTTATTAACGATTTAATTCTTTTTTTGTCATCAAATAATTCACAAATTTGAATATTTTCTTCTTTTAAAGTTTTTCTAATTCTTTGTTTAAAAGCATTTAATTCATCAGATGTAAAACCATCAGCTTTACTAATAATTGGGATCAAATTCACTCTTGTTGATAAATTTCTCATTGCAACAATATCTAATTGACTTAAACCTATTGCTGAAGGAACAATAAAATAAAGGCAGGCATGAACTTCACTGTGAACTAAGTTACTACGATCTGGTTGATTTTCTTGATAAACTAATCTTCTATATTGCTCATCAATATATCTTGTAATCGGATACCAACAATGTTTATTATCAATAAAATCGCCAAAACCCGGTGTGTCAATAACATTCAACCTCAATTTGAAGCCATCTTCTATCAAATCCATTTTATGGTGAGTAATAATAGTTGTTTTGTTTGGATTTTGATCGAATGATTTGTGTAAAGAAGTTTCTTTTTCAATTAATAAGGAATCAAATAATGTATTAATAAAAGATGTTTTACCAACACCTGACTCACCAACACATAAAAGCGTAAAATTACAACCGCTTTTATAAACTTGTAATCTTTTTTGAATTGGAAAACAAACCAAACCTACATCATTTTTATCCATATTATCAATAGCAGATGCATAATTATAATGATATTTAGTGAAACTAGATTCTTCAAGAAGTGAGCCGTCTAAAGTTGAACTATCATCATGTTCATATTCATAATCATTCTCAAAACTAATGTCATGTTTACCACTATTATTATTACTATTATTTAAGCGTTCACTTGGATCAGCGGCATGTTCATTAACAGTTTGAGTTTCATTGTCGTGATCTGTTTCTTCAGAGCATTCATTAATCATGGAATTTATTTTTTCATTGATAACAGTATCAACATTAATTTTATCATCGTTTGCTATTGCACTTTGAGGAGCCACTATGTTAATTGAGTCTACGATTGTCATGATTGCGTCTGTTTGTCCAAGGACAAAAAAGATACAAATGAAAACAAATAAGATCCAAACAGAAAGGAAAAATCCTGAAACAAAACCAAAAAAGGGCACAAAATGGAATTTTTAATTTCCAAATTAGGAAATATTTTTGAAAAAGGAATTTTGATAAACACATAAATAGATCACATTTTAATTTATCATATTTAATTTTATAGTCCTACTTGGAGGAAGATGAGGCTGCATTCCTGTATGATAAAAAGCAATTCCATATAACCCCGACACTGGAACTAAATGGAACTTGAAACTTTTTTGGCATTATTGAAAAGTTTATGAACTGAACAGGAAACCAAACACTAAAACTTACAGCATATGTAGTTATATAAAGCTTGTACATTTTGTTTTTATAATCTTCTAAGTCACCACCTTCAATAACAACTGTAGTGAATGCAAAAAATGATGCTAATGATATTGGCGAAAATAGTAATTGATCTGTTAAATCTCTTTCTAAAACAGATACAATTGATGGCATATCTGTAAACATCGCATTTAAAAACATATACCATGCAACTTGAATAAACGCCATGATAAACCCCCATGAAATAAATCCTAACCAACGTTTAAAATTAAAATTAATTTCTTCAGAATTGGAACAATATGTTGTGGGCAAAGTTTCTAAATCATTGCCTAATTCCCTATCATAATCACTTTCACCTTCACCATTGCCATAATCAATAAAAATATTAGATTCATCTAAATCGACATCACTATTATTATTTATTGTAATCCGTATGCCGCCATCAGAATATCTATTACCGGAAGGTCTATTAAACATTGGTGATACTCTTTTTCTAGCCAAGAATTGTGTTATACTTTGTGCACATGTATCAGAAATCCCATATAAGACAACATTAGTTGCAACAGTTGCTAAAATTGACGATTTTGTATACAATTTATGATATCTGGATGTAAGTCTAACTAGCAAATATCCAAAAATTGAAAATATACCAAAATTTACGACTGTAATATTGCAAATTCTATATGAATTTCCAATTTTTCCAAAATATGACGATATCTGCCTCCATGTCTTAATAACTATGTTATCTGGATTTTGAAATGCATGTAAGGTATTTTCGTAGGATTCATGAGCGTTGAGTTCTTGGCCCACTCTATGAATTGCATTCGCAGTGTTTGATATCAATCCATCTGGTCCGGATAACTTAATTGCCATTCCGTTTAATAAAGCACTGTATTGGATATTGTGCTCACAAAACAATCTCACTTATTGGATACACCCGTGTCCTGCTTTAATTAGAGATCTCCTATTTTGAATACTCGGAAAACGGAAACTGGTTTCAGGATCTCAAATCGCCGCTATTTCCATAACGAGTAATTATAGGTTCACCATATTTTTCCAGTAATTGTGTCTCTGGGAATGCGATTGGTTTATAAAGTAGCCTACACATAAGGTGCTGTGGTTGTGGGTACATGTCTGTAGTAAATATGTCTATTTAATTTTATTTATATGTGCAGAAGTGTATAATGTTTTATGATTCGCCAGCATCATCTACACAACTTACTATTGTTTCTTCTGCAATAGATATTTTTTCCTTTTCACAAGGTTCACTTTGTAAAAACTCAAAAAATTTGGTTGCAGACAAAACCTTGTGACCATCTTCAGTTAGTTTACGTATAGTTTCTAATGAAGCAATTATGATGATGACTCTGCCTTCGCCCCTATCTTGTTTCGATTCTTGATATAGGGAAGAAACATAACTATTGATGTGTGATGGTTTCTTGGATAACTCATAGAGCCTCTCCTGTAAGATAGGTCTTGAGTTTAAGATAACTAAATTGATTAATTGAACAGTGTGTGCAAGATCCTTTGATTCTTCATCTAAAGTAACATAATTTAATTGTATCTCCTTACGTTCACCATCAATTTCCTGTTCGGGTGATAATAGATACTTATTAATATCTTCAGTAAGCCTCTCATTTACTTTTTTAACAAGCAAATTAAACTGAGATCTTATTATAGGTTGATTGCCCATAAATGTGATATATTCGCCACGCAAATCACGTATGCGTTGAACACGATTTCTGGAAGGGTCAATAATTGTTTTATTTGTTAAAGCCCCCACATCTGATAAAGTGTTATTTATTTTATATGCAATTTTTTTAGTTAGACCATCTGAAATAACATTTTCAGTATCTCTCTCTGCTAAATCTTGGATAGAATATGGGATTGTTGCATCTACAGAATTAAATTTTGCATCGATATAAGCATTAATTGAAGCTGAATATGGTGACAAAGTATTAGAATTTTCAATTTCCACATAAACAGGTCTTACAACTCTTGGAAGTGGAGTCCAGTGGAGGACCTTAATCCAAGTATTTATGATTGGATATGTTTTTAAGTGGTCATATAATATGGAACCATCAACTACTGTTTTGTCAATAACTTCTTCTTTTTCTTCAATTTTATCATTTTCATTAATGCTTTCAATCTGAATGGTTTTCGTGGTTTTAGTGCAATTAACATCTTCCATTTTTTCCATTTCAATACGTTTTGTTTCATTACTCCCTTTTTTATGACGTTTTGTTTCATTACGTTTTGTTTCATTACTTTCTGGTTCATTACTTTCTGGTTTATTACTTTTTGTTTCACTCCTTATGGCCTCACCATCTTTTGTTTTACTACTTACAGTTCCTTCATCTACATTTTTGAAAAGGATTTCTGCGGTTTCTTCATTTAGAGGTGAAGTGGTTTTTTTCGCTTTGTCTTTCGATGAAGTGAAAAACAGAGGAACAGAGATACTTCCGAACAGTTTGGCGAAACTCATTACAAATCCGGCTTCGTTAGCAATAAATGTGTTTAGCAAGATAAAAAAGATAAAAAAGATAAAACAGAGACAGTATATACATATGTATTCAGTAAGTAACCAAAAATATAGTACCATTAGAAAAGGGGGGAAAGGGGGTGTTTAAAAGGGAAAAACATATAAAAATTGCCTTTATTCCAAATCAGGATCTAAAAAATAGAATTGCCTTTTTGGGCAAAACGTAAACAGACGGGAAATTTCCATTTTCCTTTTTGAGTTCAATTATCAGCTCTACGTTTTACTACATTTTCATCGTTGGTTTCTTTTGCGTCTATGTTTTTGTTTTGTTTTGGAAATAGATATTTTCTTGTTTACTTTTCTGGTTTGCGACCCATATTGTATTCGTTCTTGCATTTATTTTCCTATTCAATCATCTTGGCTATCCTTTGATCGATTTTAACGAGGACAAAGAATCAATAAAAAATAAATTACTTTTTACTGTTTTAATATTGATTCATAATGTCTGATCAACAAAAGAACAACATATTTAGTGCCAGATCTAGTAAGGATGATCAGCAAAATGAACAATGTGTCAATCGTACCACTATTCTAAAATCACCGTTTATTACAACAAACACATCTTCAAGCTTGCCCAAGCTAGTGCCACCTTCAAGAAAACATACATCACCAGTTAAACGCTCACATAAAAGGTCATTATCTTTGAGTTCAAGCGCAATTAACACAAACATTTTATATTCAAGGACTCGCAAACCATTATCCTTTTCTAATTCTTCTGAAAAACCATTCAACTTATTAGATGATTTCCAATCGGATAGTTCAAAAGAAAAAAATGATTTGCTTTCTTCACACATTTTACTGCCACCTCCACAAAATTCAAATTTTGATTTATCTTCAATCATGGATAATACTAATATTGAAAAATATAATCATAATAATACGATTAATAATAATGATGATCGTGATTTTTTTGATTTACATTTACAATCTAATTCAGAAAAATCAACAAGCAAAAATGGATCAATAGATTCAAATGTTCCAGCATTGGGATATTCTAATGCATATGATTTTAATTCATACCTTCGGTTGGTAACTTCTAATTTACTGCTTGGTTCAGAAAATACTAAAGTTGCCACTTCAAAAAAATATTCCCTTGATTTGACAAATCCTATTAAGATCGACTTAAATGAGAAAAATGATAAACCAATTTTTGACAGTTTGGAATTAGACTGCGTTGTCAGATCTAGTGTTTGGGATTCTGACGTTGAAACTGAAGATGAAGATGGTCTGGATTTAAGTTTAAACTTGAAAAAGAATGAAAAGAATAATTTAAATGATTTAAACTTTGAAAATGACAATAATCAAGGCAAGAGAAAACAAAATTATGACGTTTTAAAGAGCTTTGATCAATCAATTATAAATACAACGGATTCTCAAATACCTTTGTTATACGATCCAATTAATAAAATAGTCAATTCTAAAAAAAATATGATTCCTTTTAAACAAATTGATTCTTCAAATATTCCAATCAAAATCTATTCTGATTCACAACAATCCAAGATAAAGAGTCCAATTTCTTCTCGAGATTCAGATGAAACTTTACATGAACATGATCAGTTAAAAAATTCTGAGATATTGACTCGAAAAAGATCACCAGTAAATTCATCACGTTTAGTTAAGAATACGAACTTTGCAAAAGAAATACAAGAAGATGTTACTATGAAGTCATTATCACATCATCACATATTTGTTGAAAATTTAAAATCAGCATTAAAACCAATACCCAGAACATTACTAAATATGATTGTGGAATCGAGTGATGGCTCTTTAGAAGATGCAACAAAATATGCAACGGAAATTAATGCGCAAAATAGTCAAGGTATTCCAATTCCTGAAAAGACAACAGAGATTGTGAATATTCCAACAACTGGTCCGATTGTTAATGGTGTTAAAAAAAGTGCAATTATTCGTGGTGTACGTGCCAAATCGAATATTAAGAAAAGAATCAACAATAATGATTCAAAGATCAAAGAAAAAGTGGGTTATTTCAATACACTGGCAGAACGCCGTGCTGCAACGATTCAAGAAAATCAAAACAGACAAAACATAATAGCAACGGTTACTAACACCAGTAATAATTTTAAAGGATTCTATTCACTGCAAGAAAAACAACAGTTTATGAAGAGAAATATTGCAACCAATAATTTTATAGATGAACCGTTAGAATACAAAGAAAATTATCATTCTATTAATACACGTACCATGGAATCAAAAATGGCAACAGAAGGATCTTTTAACGTTTTCAAAAGACCGAGAGTCAATGAATCAACTTTTTCCAAACTGGATAGTAATGGTAGAAAGAAAGTTAATTGGGCAGATAGTCTAGAATGGTAATTGGCAAAGTTAAGGTAATGAAATTAATGCTTTTTTAATAAAGTTAATGTATACAAGTAATTTTTAATCTGATTTTAATGAAAAATTGTGAATGTTGACTATGAAAAGATAAATTGTAATTTTTGTAAAAGTAGTGTTGGCAAAAAAAAAACTAAACATTCATACACTATGTGAGTTTCTTCCAATTAAGAAAGGCCCAGATATATTGGACAAAAAGAACAATATTATATAAACTATATAATGAATAATGGATAAAGACAACAAAGTAAGAATTTTGTTTTTTTAATTTTAAAAAAATTCAATTCAGGCAATCCTTAGTTGTACAATTTGCAGAAGCATCAACCAAGCAATGAATTTCAGAACCCTTACCACTGGTTTCATAAGTTGCGACTGGAGGAGTTGTTATTGGAGACTGATTATCATGTAAATCATTTAATTGATTTGATGAATAAGAGCGTGGTAATAAATGTTGTTTACTGTAATATTCGGAAAATTCGGGTTGGATAGTTGCACTGTGGATACCATAATCGTGTAAACAGATTTTTATATCAGATGCAACTTTAAGGAAGTTTTCAGGTGAACAATCGAGTTCAACATGTAATGAGGCAATCAGTAATTTTTCGGTTAAGTTCCAAATATGGAAATCATGAACACCTAAAACTGATGGAATTTCAAGAAGATCTTGAAGAACATCGGATGTAACAACTGTTGATGGAGTACCTTGTAATAAAATCCTTGATGATCTCTTACAAAGTGGTAAGGCAGATGAAAATATAATACATGTAATAAACAGTGAAATTATTGGATCAAAATAATATTTCCAGGAATAATCGGTTTTCCAAATAAGTAATGCCGTAAAAATAACACCAATATTACCCAGAGCATCACCTAAAACATGAAGGAAAACACCTTCCATGTTAAGAGACTTTTGATGAGTGTTTGCATGTTTACCCTTTGAATCTCTCTTGGAATTGTCTAATTGACCAACAACATAAGATGGCATAACTTGACGTAAGTCGTCACTACTTTCATTAATGTTTGATTCTAATAATGGTGTATTTTCAGATGTTGCATGTTTAGAATAGATAGATCTTGCTCTTGGTCTTTGAGAATTTACAATCTGTGCTTCTTCATGGTCATGTTCGTGTTCATGTTCGTGTTCATGACTGTGTACATCATTGCTATTACCATGTCCATGTTGGTGATTATGGTTATGTGGACCTTCAATTAAAGATTCTTCATCAATGGCACCGTGAGAGTGTGAATGGCCTTCATCACCAAGACCACCGTGAGAATGGCCATGTTCATGGAATAAGAAAAGACCTAATATGTTTGAAATCAAACCAAAAATACCAACGATTAAAATCAATTGAGCATTGGTAATCTTTGGTGGATCAAGTAATCTTTGAAGGGCTTCAATTAAAATGGTAAAACATAAGGCAATAAGGAAAACGGCATTGATTAAAGCACCTAAGATTTCAGCACGTAACCAACCGTAAGTGTATTCACCATCTGCAGAACGATTCTTAGCAACATTAACTGCCCATAATGCAACAATTAATGAAATAATATCATTTAACATATGAAAAGAATCAGCAATAAGTGCCAAAGAATTGACCATATAACCAATGATGATTTCTAGAAAAAAGAAAGCAGTATCAATGAAAAGTAAGGTCAGGATCTTGAGCTCTTTCTTCGACAGACCCAGTATTTTTTTGGAACTTGGTGTTGACATTGTACAAAATGATTATAAAAGTAAGCAAATTGGGACAGGCGTTCTGAAAGATGCAATAGTAAGAGCAGGAGAAAACCTTTATGTAATATCCAAATGACTTATAAATTACAGGCTTTGGTCGAAGCAAAAAAATTTTGATGATAAAATTTGCCTGGGGGTTTCTTGTAAACAGCCAGTTGCTCATACAATTCATGATGTAAATACAACCATAGATTTTCTGAAAGCTGGACCCACTTACGCTCGGCGCCGCCATTATCCACTCAAAAAAAAATCCGACGCAGTGAACAACAATGCAACGTAAATGGTAATTATTCAGTAACCAGGGGGGTGAAAATTGGCCAATTAGGCTTAAATCTTAAACGATCTGTGGGATCCAAAAGGTTGGTGAAACTTGATTCTTGATTGAACAGGAGAACTATGAATGGATTGATGTAGGGATCAACAGAGTTAACAGTTAAAAGTGAACGGTCTGTAATCTGATTCTGTAGGAAAATAATATAAAAGTAAATAAAGAATTATAAATTGGTTGTAGCAAATATAAACATCTCCTAAACTAGAGTGATGCAACATTGACAACAACTGTATCTTTTTCAATACCACTAGGGCCAACTATCCCGACACTTTGTCTAGACTTAATGGTTTCAACATGGGCGAGGATTTCATCACTATAAAGTTTATTGTTGGTTTCACCATGTACCATTTTCTTAACGACATTAACAATACCACTACGTGACTCCCAGACTGGATAAATAGTGACAACACCACATGAAAAGAAAACCCAAATAAATGTAACAACAATATAACCCCTAAAGAATGTTTTAGAGAAGATGTAATTAGTAGCATATAATGGAATAGGGAACAAAATTAAAAAGAATAAAACAAAAACAATCACAATAACAAAACCAATGTTTCTACGACGAACCATGAGATATTCTAATTCCTTTTCTTTTTCAATATTCAATTCAGTTAGTTCTTCACCGCTTAAAACATTTGTTAACCCATGTGATTCATTAAAGTCTCTATTATCATCTTGATGAATATCAGTTTTCCATTTATTAAAATCGAAATTTGCTGGTTTAAGATAAACGATAATAGGAACAATGATCAAAGGAACACCAACAGCAATCGTATTACCAGCTGCTAAAGCTTCGTAAGTCGAAAGTGAAGCTAAAGTAACGACTCCAGATTGCGATTTTGCATAACCAATCCAAACGGCAACCGAAATACCAGTCGAAATGGTTGTACCAAACATCATTGCCCATTTTGACATTTTCTTCCAAAATAAAGTACATCCCATTGGAATAACACAGACATTAACAACGATACCAATACAGGTTGTGATAAACGAAACATCAAAATTAGCTCTACCTAAACCAATTGCCAATACAATGGCGCAAATACTGAAACCAACAACAGCAGCATGTGTAACAAGGACTAATTTCTTACCAGTTGCATTTGGATTAATATATGCCTTGTATATATCATACGTCCATAGAGAAGAGACAGCAACAGCTTCGGAGGAAAAAGCAGCGGTACAAGCCATGAAAACCATTGTTAAAACAGCACCAGCACCACCTTTACCCATTAAAGTATATGCAGAAATTGGTAAAACTAACCCTGCATTTAACTGTTCAGCAGATAATCTATTGGGATAAGTTGGAAATTCAGGTGTGATTTCTAAAGCTCTACAAGCTAATCCCATAGTTGTTGCTAAAGCATAAGGTAATGTGAACCAACATAGACCACCTAATGTATAACCTGCTAAAGCAGCAGCAGGTTCAGCAGCAATAGCCTTTTGGAATAATTGTGAATCAACAGCAGCTGCCCAACCTGCACCAAATAAAATTAAACCAAACAATCCACCATTAATTGATCTAAAAGTCAAGAGTGAACCATATAAATTGCCTGAAACTGGATATAAATTACCAGCCTCAACTAACAAATCATACATTCTATCTGGTGAACCTAGTAGTGGAGATGTTGTATAAGCTTTAAACAAAAATGTTAACATAATCACAAAAATAATAACAACATGAGTCCAATCAGTTAAAAACGTTGCTTTAATACCACCCATTAAAGTATAAATGATAACAAAAAATGGTAATAAAACAGTTGCTCCTTCCTTATTTATACCAGTGATATTGGAGAAAACAGAAGCACCATTAATTAACAAATTTGCAGTGTAGAATAATTGCTGAATAAAAGAATATGCACACATAACTAGGTGAGCACCTTTACCATATCTAACCCTAACAATTTCTTGGAACGTATGCGCATTTGGAGCTTTACGTTTTAATTCAATTGCAGCAACAGCAAAAATAATAATTTGAACACAAGCACCGGCACCATACCACCAAGCGGCAGAAATTCCAAGTAAATAAGTATCGGTACAAGAAAGTAATAAGGTTGATCCAATGGTCCAAGATGAAACAACTGCACTGGCGATTAAACCGGTTTTAATAGAACGTTTCGCTGTTGAAAGCATTTCAGAGTCTTGATATTCATTGTTATATTTAGCAAGCAACCAAGAAACACTTAACATACCAATTGCAAAGGCGGCACCAACACCAATAATAATCCCCCAACCTACACCTTGGCTGAAGAATTGAACAGACATATTACCAGATTCTGTAGACATTTTTTTGTTTGTTTCAAAAAAAAATACGAAGTTAGCTAATTGACAACAAAATACACTTCGAATTTTCCAAATGCCAACGTTGGAGCAACAGGTCTATTTATTCAATATGACGAACAGCTAAGAAAACAGAGTGAAGTTAAAGCAATCAAAATATTTGATATGTTGATACATGTTTTTAATCTCCCCGGATGAAAGGCTCGTATCACAAGCACTCAGTAAGCACTTGGTAAATCGAAACCTTATCATAAAAATAATACACTTGTTACAATCTTCCAAATCCTGATAGTTGAGACTTTTGATCGGCACAATTTAATATTAATGTGGAGAGCGCTATCAATTAGCTGCCATTGTTCTGGGGAAGCGGCTTAGCGGCACCCTTTATCAGGTAAACAATAGCAAGTTCAACTTGCAGAGCGTCAACTCCTAGTTGTATCTTCATGAAAGAGTGAATACGTGGCGGTCCTGATAATGGGGGTTATTTTTGATCGATTTTCTCCTTTTTGCGCTCCACGATAGAAGTTACGAAATTACCCAATTAGGAAAGATGGTGTTACGAGGCTAACAGACGTTGGAATTGTATGATCAAAGATTACAGCTATGTAGCATTTTCCGATCAGGATTATAGATTATGGAGAAAAAACTAAGGGAAGATGATTTTAATAAAAGTGTTCCCGCTAAGGTCTTCGCAATTGATAAGAAGCTTGACATCCAAACATACTGAATTCGAAAAACTCATTTTTAAATTCTAGATAGTTCATCAACTTTTAACCAACTAATATTTTTTCTTTAAAGCAGGTTACACAAAATAATCCATTGATTCAGACATGGAGTTTCAAAATATTAAACGAGTTTTAATTGCAAATAGAGGAGAAATTGCGCTTCGAATCATTAAATCCTGTAAGAAATACAACCTTACATCAATTGCAATCTATCCAATTGAAGATATTGAATCTTTACATGTTGTTGAAGCTGATGTTGCAGTTCAATTAAAGGGTGTTGGTGCAAATGCCTATATTGATATTGATCAACTTGTTGATATTGCAATTAGAGAAAAGGCAGATGTCGTCATTCCTGGTTATGGTTTCTTATCCGAAAATTCAAACTTTGCTTTAAAATTGTCCCAACAGGGTATTGCATTTGCTGGTCCATCTGTTGAATCTGTTGAGAAATTTGGTTTAAAACATTTAGCAAGACAAATTGCAATTGATTGTAATGTTCCTGTTGTTCCAGGTACTGAGCTCATTAATGATTCCAAAGAATTAGTTGAGGCTTGTGATAAAATAGGTTATCCGGTGATTCTTAAAGCTACTGCAGGTGGTGGTGGTATGGGTTTGAAGGTTTGTCACTCATCCGATGAAGTTGAGACAAATTTTGCGGAAGTCAAATCAAGGGGAGCTTCATTATTTTCAAATACTGGTGTTTTTGTTGAAAAGTATATTCAAAACGGTCGTCACATCGAAGTTCAAATTTTTGGTAATGGTTTAGGTGATGTTGTTTCATATGGTGAAAGAGAATGTTCGATCCAACGTAGACATCAAAAGGTTGTTGAGGAGGCACCAAGTCCATTTGTTGAATCTTTAGGTAGACAATTTGAATTAAGAAAACATTTAACAAATTGTGCAAAAAATTTGGCTTCTTCAATTAACTATAAATCTGCTGGTACTGTTGAATTTTTAGTTGATGATGATACTGGTAAATTTTACTTTTTGGAAATGAATACAAGATTGCAAGTTGAACATGGTATTACTGAATTGATTTATGGTGTGGATCTTGTTTATTTCATGTTATTACAATCTGATTGTGAATTATCAAATACTGGCCTTGATGTTTCAGTTTTAAAGAAAAACTTATCGTTCACTGATGAAGGTGTTGAAATTCCAAATGGTCATGCGTTTGAAGTTCGTGTTTATGCTGAAAATCCAATTAGAGACTTTGCACCATCTCCAGGTATTTTACATTACGTTGATTTCCCAGTTGATTCACCATCAAATGAAAAGGATTATAAAATTAGAATTGATCACTGGATTGAAACAGGTGGTAAGGTTTCGCCATATTTTGATCCGTTATTAGCAAAAGTTATGGTTTGGTCACCTGAAAGAACATCAGATAATATAATTCAAGTTTTAAAAGATATTAAAATTCAAGGTCCAATTAATAATATTGAATATTGTATTTCAATTTTAAATAGTCAAAGTTTTAGAAATGGTTATACATTGACAAATTTTTTGAATACGTTTGAATTTAAACCAAATTTAATTGAATTTGAGGAAGCTGGTAATTATACCACAGTTCAAGATTTACCTGGTAGACCAGAAGTTAGACACGGTGTTCCAAGATCAGGACCAGTTGATGATCTGTCTTTGCAACTAGCAAATATTATTGTTGATAATGATATTAATACTGAAGGTTTGGAATTTACAATGAAAGGTCCAGTTTTAAAATTCTATTCATCTGCAATTATTTCATTTACTGGTGCTAACTTTGAAATTGTTTTAAACGATACAATTAAGTTGCCTATGTTTACCCAATTGTTTATTCCTGGTGGTTCAATTATTGATGTCGGTGAAGCAGTTGGTAAATCTTCAAAATGTTTTATGGCAGTTAAAGGTGGTCTACCAGGTGTTGCAAATTATATAGGATCAAAGAGTTGTACACCTGCACTGAACTTGGGTGGTCATCAAGGTCGTACTTTCCTGCCAGGTGACTGTCTTCAGGTCGAACCATGTGATTCTATTGACAATTTCAGAACTGGTTATACTTTACCCAATGGTTTAAAACCAAAGTTTGAAACTGATGAAGTTGTTGTTAGAATGATTGGGGGTCCACATGACACCCTGGATATTGCATCAGAAGAAGGTCTAGAAGAAGTTTATTCATCTCCTTATGTTGTTAATTTCAATTCAAATAGAGGTGCAATGAGATTAGATGGCCCAGCATTTAAGTTCAATAGAACTAACGGTGGTGATGGTGGTGGACATCCAAGTAATGTTTTAGAATACCCATATCCATGTTGTGGTTTGAGTACTGTCGGTTCAACTATGGTTTTATTTGGTATTGATGGTGCAACATTATCAGGGTTTACATGTATTTCAGTTCCATCTTCAGTTGATTTTAGAAAATTTGGACAAGCTGCAATTAATAGCGTTATTAGATTTCAATTAATTTCATATGATGATTCAGTTAAATTATTAAAGAAAAGATTAGAATTTTTAGAGATTGCATCAACAAAACCAATTGAAATTGATGATAATACATTTAGTAAATATGATTCATTAAAAGAATATGAAACCATTGGTTCAAAATTAGGTGGATTCTTATATCAGCGTCCTAAAACTGAAATTTTACCATCAATTTCATTCAGACAAGGTGGTGAAAGTATGATTCTTATTGATTTTGGTACTACTGAATTTTCATTATTTAATAATGGACGTCAACATGTTTTCAATATGGAGATTTCTAAAAGGTTACGTGGTATGTACAATTCCATTGAATGTTCTACTGGTGCCATGTGTGTTACTTTTGATCCATTGGCAGTTAATAGAAATGAATTATTAGAGAAATTAATTAAAATTGAAAGTGAAATTCCAAGTATTGAAACATTGAAAATTCCATCAAAGGTATATAAGTTGCCAGTTTGTTTCAAACATAGTGCAATTGATCATTCAATTAAAAGATATATGCATTCTCAAAGACCTCATGCCCCATATTTACCGGACAACATTGAATATTTAATGAGAGCTAACTGTATTGAAACTTATGAAGAATTCAAAAACTGTATTATTGATAAACCAGAAATTGTTGTTGCTGTTTCATTTTTATGTGCAAATCCATTATTAGTTAATACAGACCCAAGATCAAGATTTTTAACATCAAAATATAATCCGGCTCGTACATCAACTCCACAAGGTGCAATTGGTTCAGGTGGTGTTTCACAATCAATTTATTCAGTTGAATCACCAGGTGGTTATATGATTTGGGGTATGACATTACCAAATTGGTATTGGGATACATTTTCACGTATTCATTCAGTTCCATGGCCATTAGAAAATTTTGACCAAGTTATTTATTATGAAGTTGACGAAGCAGAATTAAGTGATTTAAATACCAAATTTTTAACTAAAAGACTAGAATTTGAGCCAGAGGTAAAGCTATTTGATTTTGAAGAATATGCCAGATTTTTGAAGTCAATTGAAACAGAAACAGCTGCTAAACAAGATGCTAAGAAAATTGCATTGGATCTTTTAGCAAAAGAAGAAGAAGAAGATCAAGCATTATGGCAAAAGGAAAAGGATGACATAAAGGCCTCAAAGGCATCGGCTGGTGATTTATTGAATAATCCAGATGCATTCAAAATTATGGCAACAATGCCAGCAAATGTTTTCAAATTCAATTTTGGTAAAGATGATATCATTTCATTAAAAGATGTTATTGTTATTTTAGAAGCAATGAAAATGGAAATTCCAATTAGAGTATCAGATAAAAAGGCTTCTCCTGATACAAAATATAAGATTTTGGAAAATATTGTTGATGAAGGTGATGTTGTCAAGCCCGGTGATACAATTTCTATTGTTTTGAAAATTAATTAGTTTATTGTTTGTGTATTTTTGTTTAAATTTAATGAATCGTATTTTAAAATAAAGATCCAAAACTTAATGGAGGGAGGAGTTTTTTTTGTAGAAACTGATAACCACTTCTTAGATATAAATATAATTCTCCATGAATCGTTATTATCGCTACAAGAATGTTTATGAGCAAAGATTTTAAATTAATCCAGTTAATTAAGGAATATACAATAAACTATTTAAGACCTTTCTTTGCATTTAATTCATCAATTGCCTTTCTCGCAGCCTTGATGTTACTCATTGCAGTAGGCATGTCTGAATGTAAGCATAATAAGAATGGAACCTTACCAAAATTTAAAGGCACCTCCTGATTATCAAAACTTGTGATGGTGTCATTTAAACCAGCACCCAAAACAGAATCATAGATGATTTCTGGATTTTTTTCCCTTGATTGTTGAACCGTGACTAATCTTCCCTCAACATTCCAATCAATATCAACATATAATTCCTGGATTAAGTCAACACCCATTTCCTTTGCGATTTTTTCATAGGTACTATTCTTTGCACCAACAACAGGGACATTAAAGGCTTTTGCAACTCTTAAAACAGCCTTCATAACTTCCACATCCCTTTCGACGTAGAAATATAACTCACCATGAGGTTTAATATGGTTTAATTTCATACCTTCTGCATCTAAAAATGCCTTCAAAGCACCGGTTTGATACATAACTAAATTGTAAATTTCATCAGGTGGAATTGCAAATCTTCTACGGCCAAAACCCATTCTATCAGGTAAACCAGGGTGTGAACCAACTTTGACATTGTTTACTTTGGCCAAATGAACCATTTCTTTCATAATATTGTAGTCACCGGCATGAAATCCACAAGCAATGTTTGCAACATCAATCAATGGCATTATTTCATCATCTGGTGCAATTCTATATTTACCAAATCCTTCACCCATATCACAAACGATTTCATATTTGGACATATATTTTAAATTGAGTTCTGCAGAACCAACCAATTGCGATTCAATTTCGACAGGCATTTTCTTTATCTTGTTTATTTATTGAATTGTTGAGTAAATAAGGAGTAAAGTAGGGAAGGATGGAAATAGAAACTCTGGAATATTTAAAATGTCAATTGTATTTATTCGCTTTGCCACTTTATGTTTGTAATCAAATGTGATATTTGATATCGAAGCTTTATCATATCTATTTGTGTTTTTTTTTTGATAATCCATTTCCTGGGGCGCTAACTTTCGAATGGATATAGCGGGTAACTGATACTAGGCGATAGAAAAATAAAAGCGATAAGAAATCCTGATTTCGGGGGTGCGCCAGGGATATTGACAAGGGGAAATTGGTAATTTACACCCCCACGCCGCTGGAAAAGTTATTGATTACTGATAGCAATTCCATTGGCTTGCTTTTATGAACCAACTGGCTTTTATTTTATTTTATTTTATTTAATTTAATTTTATTTTATTTAATTTAATTTAGTCTATTTATTATTTTTAATATACATTTTATAAAATTTTTAATTTTAGGGAGACAAGAGAATAACTTAGAAAATGAACCGTTCTATTTTTTTATGTTTTTTATTTTTATTTTATTTTTTGTACTGTCACCTCAAATATGATACACTTAGATTATAAGTTGAAAACTTCAACGGAAACACCAGAGTTACCGGTTGCAGTAACAATACACCAAGCAGCACCATTAGAGTCTTGTTGTTGACCAGCATTTGAAACTTGGTTAAGACCATAAGTATTTGGATTGATTTCACAAGTAGCACCATTACACTTACTTGGATCATCACATTTAAGTCTAATACCAAAGTTTGGTTTAGTGTTTTTGAAAGGACATGAATCTTCGAAGTAGATTGGATTCCAACCAATTTTTGCAAATGTATTACCATTATTGTCCATGTTGAAACCGGCAACATAAGGTGACCAGTTACCGTATGGATTTGAAGTGGAACCCCATCTACAACCTTCTTCGACAGATACACCTGGAGGATTAATGTAAAAATGGGAAGCAGTTGATGCCCAATAATCAGTACCTGGGACAGCTAAGTCATTTGAAGAACCTGGATTGACATCAGTAGGGATTAACATTGCTTCATCACCTGGTAAAACAGTTTGACAAAATGCAACATTTTGACCGGCATTATTAATGGCTTTTGCAGTACCTTTACCCTTGTAACAATAGTCACGATCTGGGAAAGGTTTTGATAACTCACCATTTGAATTACAGAATAAACCACCATCTTGTGAACCTGGATAAGAGTAAGTGGTAACACTTGGGTTCCATTGGCTCATAAGATAACCTGGTTGACAAGCATATTGACAATAGGAGCCTGCTTGACAAGGACCATCTTGAGCCCAACCTTCAGAACCGGCAACTTTGGTATTGTAAACAGCAACCATACCTTCAGCGTTTGGGAATGCACAGGTGTTACCTCTTTTATGGAGGTGATGTGCATGACCTTGGGGAGTTGGGGCAGACATTGAATCTGAAACCAAAGTTGATAAAACGATTAATGAAAAAGCTTTAATTGAAAACATTTTTGATAATAATAAGGAATGGATATAAGTTTATTTAGTATAAGGAATGACTGACTATGTTAAAGTGTATAGTTGTTTTTTTTAAAAGAAAGTTTTAGCAGTTGGATTAAAGTTTTTGAAATAAGATTTTTTTCTTTCTCTAAACTTTTCTTTTTGACTTTGTTCTATGAGATTTATTTGTTAAATAAAGATAAAAAAATAGCAATGATTTAAGAGGGGAGATAGGACTGATTTATCTTGATCAGAACCAAATGTGGGGGGCAGGACATGGCTCCTTTTATATCATTTTTGAAGACAAAAGAAAAGATAAAGATTTGAATGAAAAAGAAAAGACGTTGACAAGAAAAAACGATAAAAAAGGTACTCGGGATACCTTTGCATTGTTTGAACATATCCTGCACTAGAGTTCTAGACTATGTAACAATAATGTCAGAAAAAGGCTAGAACTTGAGCAAATAATCCGAAAACATGGAACAATCACGGGGATTGATTTTGGAAACAATAGAAATAGAAATGGGTTGTATTTTGGTCTTGCTATGCAAGTCTCTTTCCTTTTTATACCTTTTTTTTGTGATCCAACAATAAGGTATGACGTAGATGTCCGTTTTGGGAAATGTGATTGAAACGATTTTTAATGATTTTCTTATTTTTCTTTTTTTTTTTTCTTTTTTTTGCTTTTTTTTAGAATTCGCTGTTTCATCATACAATGAACTTGCATGAATTGACTTACTAATTAGATCACCGTATTGTTGAGCTCCGGTCCCCCCGTTCGCCAGAATGACTCTTACGACTGCATTACTAGCCTACGGAGCTGCTTCCGAAAGACAAATAATTAAGAAGTATTCTAGAGGAAATGAAAATCAAGGACACGACAAGCCGACTTTGGTACATACTCCTCGTAAAGTTGGAATAATCGCCATCCATGGTGGTGCTTGGAGAGATCCAAACAATACATGTAATGATTTTGATAAATTTGCTGAAATATGGTTGGGTAAAAATAATGGTGATGTCGTATGTGTTTATAGTTTAGATTACAAATTAAGTAGTGAAGAAGGGGGTATGTTCCCCTATATCATGGACGATATTTTTAAGTCCATGAAAATCATTAAGGATGACTCGGCTGGTGACGTTGATGAATTTATCATTTGCGGTCATTCGGTGGGCTGTACCTTTATCACACAACTTCTAGAATCTAATGGAGGAGACGATTCAAAGTTGAATATTACAAAAGCGGTATTTCTTGATGGAATATACGACATAAAAAATATGTTGGAGGAATACCCATCATATGAATTTTTTGTTGTTGAAGAGTTTGGAGATGTTAGTAAAGCGGTCAAGGAGTGTAATGCGATAACCCGTGGAGATGGGGTGCCAGACGTGTACAAGGAGTTGAGGGAAATTACTGTTGTGCATAGTCTAGAGGACGAACTGCTCTCGGTGCAACAACCTACAGCGTTTGTTGAGTGGCTTAGACACTCTGGGGTGTGTGTGGAAACCCAATACGGCCACTACGGACTGCACAACGACGTCTATGTCAATCCTGCAGTGGCTAAACTGTGTACAAAATAGGAAACAAAAGCGAAAACAGCGAAAATTGACAAAAATTGAAAAAATAAAAAAATAATTTTTCAAAAGCGGCTCAGCGCAAAAAAACAAAAAATTTCAAAAAAAACGGCCCCTCTGCGCTGAGCCCCCTCCTCCTCCCATTTCGCGTCGATCGACCGCTGCTCGTCTCGCCCTACCGTCTTCTCTCCCACTTAAAGTTTTGGTTCTCCTTTTGACACTCGCTTTTTCGTCCCAGAACGGTTCTAGTAGCCTTCTCTCTGTCGTCTTGTTGCATCTTCTTCTCTTTTGTCACGGTCGGCAATGATGTGGAATCCTGCACAGTTCCCGCCCAGATGTTGGCCCGTGTCCACAGCCACCTTTGACCGTCTATACGTGTGTCTTTTCTTTGGCATTTGACAAGGTTTAATCTTTCTTACGCCCTTCTGTAGCCGTCATCGTTTATACTTCTAACTTCCTAAATAATCACTCTTTCTTTCGTCTTCTTTCTTGCTTTTTCATACATTTCCCAGGATCCCTGACCATGGCAATCATAGTACCGTCCTAACATATGCCAATAACCCTGAATTGACATTAACTGTTAAATCATTTATTACATTTTTTTAGAAAAAACTTGCGTCTGTCGACTGAAATGAAAATCAGATGCAATCCCAATCCCGGTTTCGACGTTGCACAAACCCTTCGGCCACCAGTTGCTCCAACCACATCCCCTTTCCGCTCACCTTCGTCTTTGCTTTTGCCCTCCCCTTTCACCCTTTATATAAAATTATAATTCCACCTGTTTCTTATACTACTTATATCTATTGTCCTTGATAGATTTTTTTATCAGTATATTTCCTTCC
Source organism: Pichia phayaonensis (assembly GCA_030558305.1). Lineage (NCBI taxonomy): Eukaryota > Fungi > Ascomycota > Pichiomycetes > Pichiales > Pichiaceae > Pichia > Pichia phayaonensis. The sequence continues at coordinate 47,735 of JAJMSE010000068.1, forward strand.
TTGCCCCTAGTTAACTATTAATATTTTACATATTCTATATTTAACTTCGATTTCATTTTTGTTCTTGATTTAATTATAGATTTACATACTTCATTTACTTCTATTATTAAATTATTCATCTGTGAAAGTCTTTACCACAATTGGTTTTATACCTTTAACATTTATTTAACTTTAATTAAGAATTTAAAAAAAAAATTCAAATTTTGATTTTTACTTCTCTGTTTGATCTTGGGGTTAATTTCAAAGGTCACAGTATTTTGTCACCTACATTCTATTACTCATTGATTTTTTTGTTTAAAAAAGAATTTTAGAAAAGGTGAAAAAATTAAACGGTATGTTACTCTTATCATTTTTAAAAATACAAGATCAAAGATAAAATGGCTCTCTCTCATATAAAAAGTTGACACTGAAAATTAAGGCATATTTGTACCTTCTGAATCATCACTACTTGTGTTATACTATTCTACTAGTTTAACTTGCCAGTGAGTTTAAGATCAAACTATAGAAGATACATAACATCATAATTTTATGATACGTCACATTCGATATCCCTGTCATCCAAATCATTGAAAAAAAAATAATAAACTTCATTCTTTTTACAACAAAATACTAACACTTCAACCATCCATTTACTTGGATTTCTTTTGTGCTCTATACGTGGAATCACAAATAAAAAATCTCTGCAGGAAAAAATATTCATTTACATGTGAAAACTTGGTTTCATCCTCTTCAAAATTATCTGGTAATTCTTGGTCATATTCATTCGTCCTTGGATTTTCTCATTTTCTTATTTTTTCCCAAGCCCCAAGCTTCTCATTTTTCAACTTTTCCTTTTTCAACTTTTGATTTTTTCGAATCCAACACTCAAAATTCTCAATCCGTTTTTTTCCAATCCTCCACTATTTGTGACCAGAGTCTTTTGCTATCCTGTTTCCAAAGTTTTTCCACATTTTTGTTTTCTTTCTCCAAGATTTTTATTTCCATTCATTTCCACGTATTTGCATTATATTATTATTATAGATTATATTGTGAAAAACCAAAAAAAACAAAAGAATTCATCAACTTAAAAAAAAAAGAATACCTTCACTTTATTCTATTTAGATCTGTCACAAATTGATCTATATATCCATCAAATAACTGTACATTATCATTGTTGCATTTTTTATTTATTTTTGGGTTAGAACTATTTTAAAAAAATTCATAAAATTAGAAAAAAATTCAAAAAAAAATATTCCATTTGTCATTTCATAGTATACTTAGTATTATAGTCGTTATTTTGTACCTTTATTCATTTAATTCAATTGTATCATAAATACCAATAAAAAAATTATAGAGCATTTTTTTTTCTTCATCATCACCCATCGTTTGTTTTATATACTCATTACATTAATATTTCATCATGTCAGATCAAGCAACTTTATCATCATTTGAAGATTCAATCTCTCAAATCAATAATCAAAATATTACAACAACTACAACACCTCCAATCGGTGAATATTCTTCTAAATTAGGTAAGAATACATCTTCACTTTTATCAAATTCAATCTCCAATCAAAGTAATAATACTTCTTCCAGTGATTTTGTTGATTCATTACCAAATGTTTTAAGTTCACTCAATTTAGATGAAAATTCAGTTTTTTCAAATCCGAAAATTTCTTCAACCCCTCCAAGTGATTGGAAATTAAATACAAATTCTAATACTTGGGGTACCAATAGTGGATTTCAATCAAGTCATGCTGCTTCAAATTCCGGTTCTGGGTCTTCATTAAAGGATGAAACTGTTGATAATACCAATTTGGCAAATTCTTCATTCATTAATAGTAATGATACTTCAAATAAGAATACTGGTAATACATCTTTTATTTTACCTGATAATTATTTATTTGAACAATCAATTACTAATACTCCGAATGCTTCTAATATATTATCACCAAATAAATTATCTTCATCATCAATGAATTTAAATAATCAAACTCCAACATCCAATATTTTAGATAAATTATCATCACCAAATATTAATTCCCATCAACAACCAAATCATGACGCTAATGATACATTGGGTATTGGTATTTCACAACCAATTGATCCAAATCAATTCTTTGGTAATTTTATTCCAAATCCAAATCAGCAAAATTTTCCATTTAATCCACATTTAAATCCACATACTTTAACACCACCATTAAATGGTTTACCAACTTCATTAAATTTATTGCCAAATCCAATTAATAATCCATTTTCACCTGTTATTAATGGTGTTACTAATTATCAAAATACTTTATTAACTCCAAATAATTATAATTTATTATTAGATAATAATAACGCCAATAATAAAATTGATGATTCAACAACTATCAGCAACAATACCAATAATATTGGCAATAATAATAACAACAATAATAATAATAATAATAATAAAAATTCGATAAACAATCGTAATAATCTAGGTTTAAATTCAACTGCAAATGTTCATAGAAAGCATACTTCAAATAACAGACGTGGTGAAGATGCATCAAGATTCGTTAATGCAACATTAAACGATTTTGTCAATGAAATTTATTATTTATGTAAAGATCAACATGGTTGTAGATTTTTACAAAAACAACTGGAATTAAATGGTGAAGTTGCAGCAACAAAAATTTTCAATGAAATTCAATTAAATGTAATTGAATTGATGATTGATCCATTTGGTAATTATTTAATTCAAAAATTATTAGAAAGAGTTAATCAAAATCAAAGAACTACATTAGTTAGAAATGCATCAAGCCAATTTGTTAGAATTGCATTAGATCCCCATGGTACAAGAGCTTTACAAAAATTAGTTGAATGTATTTCAACTGAAACTGAATTTCAAATTATAATTAATTCATTATCATCATATGTTGTTTTATTAAGTAGAGATTTAAATGGTAATCATGTTATTCAAAAATGTTTACAAAAATTACCACCTAATTATTGTAATTTTATATTTGATGCAGCATGTGATAATTGTGTTAAAATTGCAAAACATAGACATGGATGTTGTGTTTTACAAAGGTGTTTTGATCATGGTACACCAAATCAATGTGAAAAATTATCATTAAAAGTTGGTGAAAATGCAGTTGAATTAAGTATTGATCCATATGGTAATTATGTTGTTCAATATGTTTTAAGTATGGAAGAAAATAGATTAAGAATTCAAAATGATCCATTATCAATTAATAAAATTCCTGATACTTCAAAATCAATTGATTTTATTATTAATTCACTAGGTACAAATTTAACAAAATTATCAACTCATAAATTTGGATCTAATGTTATTGAAAAATCACTGAGAATTCCAACTTTATCACCAGTTTTAATAAAACAACTTTTAAATCATCCTGAAAGTTTAAAATTATTACTGCATGATGCATATGGTAATTATGTTTTACAAACTTCATTAGATGTTGCAGATGATTCAAGTTTTAAAGATTTAAGTGAATTATTAAGACCATATTTGAGTGATGTTAGAAATACTCCTCATGGTAGAAGAATTTTATCTAAATTAATTAGTAGAGGTGGTAATGCAGCTGCATTTGGTGCAAATACAAATCAATTATTAAATGAGCCAGTTGATATAAATAGTAGTTATGAAACCAACAACAAAACCAATCATCATCATCATAATCAAAATAATAATAGTAATTATTATTATTATAACAATAACAATAATAACACTAACAATAACAATACCAATACCAATAACAACAATCATCATCATAACAATACTGGTAATCATACACGTCGTAATAATTACCACTATCATAATAACACCAACAATAATAATAACAACGCCAATGCGAACACCAACAGCAATAGTCATCATCATTCGTACCACAATGCTAATTACGAAAGAAATGGATTTACCAACAACTCAAATAATAAAAATTTGGAGCAAATCAATAAATTTGGTTATTAAAATTAAAATTAAAGCTAAAAGTTAAGGCTAAAAGTTAAAAATCAACAACAAAACTAAAAATTTAAATTATCATATTTCACTAGTATAATAGAGCAGATTACTTTAAATTTATAAATAGTTTAAAATCTGCAAAACTTGTATATTTTATTTTTTTTACTTTTATTATTATTATTACTATTATTATTATTATTATTGTCCATATTATTACTGAACTATACTTGCCTTTTTATAAAATATATTAACCGTATTACTACTAAATATCCGATGAGTAAAATGTGAAATGTTCATCATGTCCGCTTTCATTTTGGTACTTTATGTTACTAAAAGTATAATATGTACAATTACAATAATGATAACAGCATCACTGATATGATGTAATCGTATATGCATTTAACATACATTAATATTTTAAAACAATCATAAAGGTACTATAATATTTAGGTTGAATTCCATGAAGGGGAAGTTGCGTATAGTTTTTTTTATTATTAAAAAAATAAAGAGAAGATAAGAAAGACAATACACAAGATATTTTTACTTATTTGAGTCACGTGACCCTATTATGATAGAACAATATGATTACACGAAGAATTATTCTTTCATGAAAGGAATAATTTGGAGCTTGACTGAACGCACCTTAAGCGAGGATGACGTAAACAGGTTCAGGCAAGATAATTGAATAAATAGTTAAATAATGAATTACAATTAGTAGAATGATGATTATAAGTGATGAAATACCTAGGCGTAAAATACAAGACACTCGAAAGAGTTAAAATCAATGGACAATTAGAAAATTACACTTTTAGAGAAAGAGGCATGGAAAGACGGAGTTCTACGCGGACAGAGTCACTGACGGAATCTATATGAGAATGAGAGGATCGAGTCATGAGAAATTAGTAATTAATAATAGTATTGCCGGAGTCCATAAGCATGGATCGACAATGAATGCCACAATGACATAAACCATAAGCATGGGAATGTCAACAATAGGAAGTGTCCAATTGAGTCTTGTCCCGAAGGAAGCATAGAACAGAAGTTAAAGAATAGTCGACGAGTGGGTGATTCCATGTCGGCGGGCAAACGTGTATAAATACCAGTGAATCCACTTTTATTTAGATTGTATAATTGCTTCGAATAAGGGTTGCTTAGTTGAACAATAACTAGTCAATCCACGTTGCCCACCAGCGCATAGTTGATTGCTATAACCGTATATTAGTAAATTGTATCTTAGTTCGTTTTCTTACAAAGATTCAATAATTAGTTTCCTATTAAGCAAGTACGGACAACTTATTTACATTTCAACAAATTCCGATATAGTGTAACGGCTATCACGGTCCGCTTTCACCGGGCAGACCCGGGTTCGACTCCCGGTATCGGAACTTCTTCTTTAAGCCTGGTTAGCTCAATCGGTAGAGCGTTTGACTCTTAAGATTACTACGAGAGTAGTGCAATCAAAAGGCTGCGGGTTCGAGCCCCGCATCGGGCTTAAATTTTTTTTCATTTCTTTTTCTTTTGTTTTTGAATGTGGTGGTGGGAGTGGTAGTAGTAGTACATTAGTAGTGGTGTTAGGGATAGAGATAGATTAGGAGAATTAGAAGATTGTTTTTAAAAGGAAGGAAAGCATATAAAGTTGCTAAAAAGGATGAAAAGAAGAAATAGGGGATGAATCATACCAATGTTTCTAAATCTAGTATATTTGCAACATCACCAGAGACTCTTTTCCAAGTTTTCACAGAGTTGTGTCCATCTAGGGCATCTATTTCGAAAACCCTGATTCTTCTCATGTATCCCCCATATCCACCATAACCGCCATAACCTCCACCACCTCCATAACATAAGGAGACATCGGTATCTTGATGTTTGAAACAGAAGTCGTTACAATGGTCATGGCCTACGGATATGACTTTGACGCCGGCGTTTTGGAGGACGTTGAACATGCCTGTGTTTAAGTTTGACGATATGACACCTTCACGGAAGGAACCATGATATTCGTTTGTTGGTTTGCCATTGATGTCCCTGTATTCGAATAATGGGATATGGAAGAAGGATAAACGTAGTGCAGTGGGGGAGTTTGAGTGGGATGATGATAGTTGGTTGATGTAATCCAGTTGGTTTTCTTTAAACCAATCATAACCTCGTTTATCAAGTAGATTTGAATGAGAATCTAACATGTAGAGGATGATTTGTGGGTCATTTGTTGGTCCGATTACGATTTCGTAGTTGCCTACACCATCGATGACTGATGGACCAGGTTTGGATAATGAATAAGGTAGTGATTGTATTAGATTCATTAATTTTTGTCTGTTTAAAGAACCGTTTTCATCATCATGGTTACCGAATACCATTGCATATGGGATTTTCCTTTTAATTAATGGATCAACGATTTTATAGATGGTTGATTCGGAATCAAAGGATGCAGGTCCATAAATTTGGTCACCGGTGAGGACCACCAAGTCAGGCATTTCTAGATCTAGAACTTGTTCAACAAATTGTAAGGTGAGAGGATCAGCTAGACAGTTGTTGATTGGATAATCCAATTCGGGATACATGTCTAGACATTTACCAAAACCTGTTGACAGGTGTAAATCTGCCAATTGTAGGATTTTAAATTTACCATGATTGAGTTGTAAGTCTATTTTCGGGAGTGGTAGGGCCGCTGATGATTTTGGTTTAGCATATAGATAAGCTTCATAAGCGAAAACATGATAATTGAAAGTTTTAAAATTTGAATAATCTCTATGGATACCCTCAGATTTGTGATCATTTTTATATAGGTTAATTGGATAAGCGGAGACAGGATTCCAATTGAGATGTTGAAGGTTTGGATTGAATAAGTAATTGACGCTTGAATAGAGATTTTTATAAGAGGTTGATAGTTTATACCAAACACCATAACCAGGGGTGTAATAACCTAAATTGTTTAATTCTTGAATGTTTGTTAAGTTATTTGTATTTTGTAGGATTTGGTTGGGTATGTTGTTGTTGTTTGAACCATCATGGGTGTTGTAGATGTAGAAGTTTTCAATAGTTGGAATATTATATTTTTTAACCAAATTTAAAGGCAGTGTAACTTCATAAGGATGAGCAGTTGTAAAGTAAGTGTTTAAGGTATACAAGTCCTTTTTGGAATGAATTACTTTGATTGCATTTATGACATGTATGTCAGTCGTTAATTCGGTTATGAGGTTGTAAACGGTGTTGAAATTGTTGTTATCGTGACAGTGTTGGAAAAAGGCATATGATTTACAAATTGTAAAACCAATAGATATGAGAACGTGGTCATCGTCTTTATTGCTGTTGAGATTGGGTAAAATGGGCGTGAAGGAGGTGTGGAAGTTGAACGAGAGTCGGTATATTAGACCCGCCAGGACGAGAGTTATGAGGACGAAGGTGGTTGAACGCAGGATACGTTTGTTTATGAGCATACTGGATGGATAAGGAAATAAGGGTAGATGAAAGGAAAAGAGAGAAAAAAAAGCGAGATTGTAGATATGGATATGGATATGGATATGGATATGGATATAAATGGACATAAGGTATAAAAGAAGGGTTGTTAGTCGGTTGTTGTTAGTGTGATTTTTCAGATGGTCCGTGTGTGTTGGAGCCCGTGGTTGGACGATGACCATCTACATTCAGCAGACCAGAGGAGTTGTCTACTGGGTGTATGACTCTGCTGTGGGGATGGCAGATTCTTCTGTCATGGGGGTCCACGACCTTGTTGCCAAAGAGAAGTTTGGCATTGAGGAGGGGGTCTGGGACGCCGGGGGTGGTGTTAGTGTTGGTATTGTCTGAGCTCATGAATAGAGGTTCGTGTGGTGTGGTGTAGTGTAGTAGGGTATGGCACAAAGTATAAAAGGGCTACGCCACCAGGAGGGAGACAGCTATATGTCCCTTGGGGCCGAGACACCCGTGCACCGACACCCGAGCGGCAGCACGTGACCCGCATCACACCCGTGCACCCACGAACGGCAGCTCCAACAACTCGCTCGCCGACGCCCGCTCGTCGTAGGCCGTGGCCAGTGCGCGCGCCAGAAATTGGTCCGACTCCTGCGTGCGCACGTCGGCGGGCACCTGCGGCCGCGCGCGCCCCGTGCCGATCTGGAAGATGGCCTGCATGGGCGACAGCGCGGGGTACGGGTGTTTGCCCGTGTACATCTCCACCACGAGACAGCCCACGGACCAGATGTCCGCCGCCGGCGTGTACGCCTCCTGCTTCACCACCTCGGGCGCCATCCAGAACACCGAGCCCTGGAACGAGAACCGCTTGTCGGCGGGCGTGTCCCCCCCCTCCCCACGCCCGTCCATCCGCTTGCTGATCCCAAAGTCCCCGATCTTCACCCCGCCCAGGTTGTCCACGAGGATGTTGCCGCCCTTGATGTCCCTGTGGATGATGCCCTCGCCGTGCAGATACCGCACGCCCTCCAACACCTGGCCCGTGAAGCTGCGCACCAGCCCGTCCGCAAACGGCCCGTACATCTTCAACATGCTGCTCACCGACCCGCCCGCCACGTACTCCAGAAAGATGTACATGCGCTGGCTGTCCTCCGCCGCCCCCAGGTACCGCACCACCTTCTCGTGGGCAAGCTCCCGCAGCAGCGCCACCTCCTGCCGCAGCGCCCGCACCATCGTCCGCTGCTTGCCCCCCCGCGCCCCCCCGATCTCCACCTGCTTCACCGCCATCAGCTCGCCCGTGCTCCCGTTGAGCCCCAAGTACACGTCCCCAAACGTCCCCTGTCCGATCTTCGGCCCACGGTGCCACACGCTGGGCCCGCCCCCCAGCCCCCCCCCCCCCCCGAACCCCCCCAACACCCCCCCCCCAACCTCCCC